>JAEANM010022933.1:0-11483 GCA_017656035.1 Myanophis thanlyinensis
AAATAAAATAAAATAAAATAAAGTCTTCAATGCACGCTGGAAGGTCTGTAGGTTTGTAATGGTCCGGATCTCCGGGAGCAACTCATTCCAGAGGGAGGGTGCTGCCACAGAGAAAGCTCGAGCCCTTGGGGCTGCCAGGCGGCATCGTCCTAACAGAGGAACCCTAAGGAGGCCCACCCTGTGGGAACACACAGGTCGGCGAGAGGCTGATGGTGGCAACAGGCAGTCCCATAAGTACCTGGGCCCCAAGCCATGAAGTGCTTTAAAGGTGATAACCAACACCTTGAATCGTACCCAGAAGGCCACAGGGAGTCAATGCAGCTCACGGAGGAGAAGTGTAACATGGGAGCTCCGAGGAGCCCCCAGAATCACTCATGCGACCGCATTCTGCACCAACTGCAGCCTCCGGATACTCTTCAAGGTGAGCCCCATGTAAAGAGCGTTGGCATAATCTAGGCAAGAGGTAACAAGGGCGGAAGTGACTGTGTGAAGAGCGCCCCGATCTAGAAAGGGGCACAACTGGGAGGTCCTTCGGACCTGATAAAAAGCCCCCCTGGAGACGGCCGTGATCTGATCCTCCAATGACAGCCGTACATCCGGGAGGACACCCAAGTTGCGAGCCCTTTCTGCAGGGGTTAAAAACTCTACCCCCATGGCCAGTTATGGAACAAGCTGGCTGTATCTGGGCACAGGAAACCACAGCCACTCAGTCTTGGCCGGGTTAAGCTGGAGCCTATTTTGATTTGCATATTTATTCAGCTTATTAATATGCTCAAGTTGCATGCAAGTTCTGTATTGTTTGCCAGACAGAAACAAGAATATGGCCTAGCACCAATTTCAGAATAGCAAAGCATTTTGAAAAGAGAGGGAGGGAGGGAAGGACGGAAGGAAGGAAGGAAGGAAGGAAAGGTCCTCCATGAAGGTGGCAGAAGGACAAGAAGGAAGAAGAATATATTAATCTCAATGAAGAAATGGGATGTAATTTGTGTGCTAAATATAGGAATATTTTATAGATATTCAGATTTTTCCATTTTTATTTCCCACTCAGCCCAGACAGGCAACATTCCACCTATAAGATAGTCCAGATGAAATCAAATATGAATTTCATTTAATAATACTGTTATTCCTGCTTTATTCTTTTCTTAATGTAAAAGTCTTTTGTACAACATCTCTTGATTCTGTAATTAGTTGTTAAGTATTTCTGGAGCTACATAACATCTCTTCCTGATACGTACCAGTAATACATTGCAGAAGAAAGTTTCAGGAGTTCACCTTCAGATATTTGTTTAAATGCCACTAATGATATTTGCAGTTGGATCAGTAAAAATAACTTGAAATTATATAGTAATAGTTTCAGTTCCTGTGCTTTTCTACATACTTGGAGAATTATGATTCTCCAGGAGTAATGCCAAATGTAAAGTTCTTTGGAACACCTGTGTCTTTGTGATAGTGTATGCTGGGGTGAAAAATGACAGCTATAGTGTAATTTTTTTCCATGTCCCTTCACTTAAGATGATGTTTGCTGTTGTGGACAATGTAAAAGCAGCAGATTGGGTAATGGGATTTGCAGAAACAAACATTGTACCAGGAACAGTCTTCATGCACTTTCTTTTAATGAATTAATGAGTGTCTGGTTCTTCTGTAACACCTCTTCAAAATTGACTGATGCTGTTAAGGATGTATATGTCTGGATAAATTTCTTGTGTTTTACAGTCTGTTTTAGTTGGCAGTTTTCCAAGCTGTTTTCCCCCAACATTTTTAAAATAAACTTTTAAAAGCTATATTCATTTTTATTCACAACATTCCTTAACATTAGACACTTGTGCATGCCCACATTGTTAATGTGAATTACCCTAAAAGGCTCTTTTATGACAAAAACCTTTTATGTCATTGTTAAATTCCTTGATAATGTTTTTAATGTGGATGGGGAGAAGGAGAAGAAGGAGAAGGAGGTTATACTGCCTTTTTATACAATTTTAGAAATATAGGATTTTTTTTTCCTCTTAGATTGTTTATGGATTTTAACAAGAGAAAGTTGGATGGTAATGAATTTCATTTAGTGATGCCATCTGCACTATGATGGATTTCATTCTGGTTAATCTTGCCAAGCCCCTTCCACACAAATCTGTCAGATGTCTTTCATATCCCTTGAATTAAATAAGCATATAAGCATGCAGTGAATTTGCTCAGATAGTCTTCAGGGGTCATAGATTCTCAGCCATCCAAAGGAGTGCTGTTGGTGGTTACTTCTGAGGAAATGTAAGCCTCAAGACCTGATTCTGAAGTACAAATAAGTCAAAGCCTCAGGCATGCAGAGAGGCAGCAGATGAAGGACTAGTCATTTCATGAGAAGAATAGAAGAATTCAGGAGAATTATTTTTGGCCATCTAAATCCTAAAGGCTAATAACATAGTCTTGCTGGAGTTTTCTTAGGGAGAATATAAAGGATTTTTGTTTGTAACAAGAAATGAATCAGCATCTATTTGCATTTGATTGCATTCTGAATCATTTTCATGGTTATACATTACTTACGCTGATATTTATTGTACTTATGTAGGATTGATTTTGGATTCAGAATGCAGCTTGACATCTTGCCCACATGAAGATATGAGGAAAATCTGCCTGATTTGGGGCTTTATGGACTATGACCAAGGGCCTGATTGGCTGTTTTAGACACTGCCTCAAAGTGATCCCATAAGTCCTTGTTTGTGGAGAATAAAGTGGATGACCTTGAGGAAGAGAGGGAAGATCCATTATCAAGGCAACCCTTTTAGATAAACATCGATGAAGCTCAGATGAGAGGTAGAAAGTTCCAAATGCTTCTAAGTCAGAAAACCCTAATTCACTCCCTCCCCCCCCCCAAAAAAAAAAAAAAAACAGGAAAAAGAGGAGGAGGAGATTCCAATTCACAAGACTCTGTAGCCAATTTTAAAAACAGTGGTTTTAGGCTCAATGGCATTTATTTCTTTATCTGGTCTGTCTTGCAGAACTGATTTTATCTTTCCCAGAACATAATAGAGCATTTGTTTGTTTGTTTGTTCAATTTCTATAGCCACCCATCTCAGTGAATGACTCTGAGTGGCTTACAATTCAGAACATATACTACAACTAAATATTAAAAGACATTTTAAAACAGTAATATGAGTAAAAAAAATCAGTACAAAATAATAAAATATGCAACTCAAGATGCATAAGAGCAACATATTTAGCCTATTAGCAACATAGCCAGGAAATGGGGCCCTTGACACATTCAATGCCCCAGGGTCAGGGAATATATTATTCTTCCATCCTGAGACCCAAAACTAAGTAAAAAAAATATTAAAGAAATTCTCACTCTTTTGGCCTTTCCATTGTAATAGGATTTCTTTTTCTAGTTATTGGTCCATGCAGACAAACTGTCAACACTTTTCCATTCTAATATACTTGTACATTGTAGAGTTGTTGTAAATTCATAAATTAATTGGAAAAATTCTTACTTGGCCCTTTGTCCAAAGCTATGTTTACCATATGTCCTAGGGATGGGAAGCTGGCTACCATAAGAGCAGAAAAGAGAATGAAGTGATTGTGTACTGTGCTTATTCAATCCTTTACATTCCATCTTTACAAGGTAGAAGTATAGCTTACATGTATTGACTATTTATCATGCCTGAATGCTACCAAAAATAAGATAATGTTTCTGCCTAGGTTGCTGGGTTTGAAAAACTGTCACTGCTCCTGCTCTGCTCCAGTATTGGTTAGGGTATTGGTAAAGGTAAAGGATCCCCTCGCACATACATGCTAATCTTTCCTGACTCTGGGGGGCGGTGCTCATCTCCGTTTCTAAGCTGAATAGCCAACGCTGTCTGATGACGATTCTGAGCTCATGTGGTCAGCATGACTACAAAGGTGCACAGAGCACTGTTATCTTCCCACCAAGGTGATCCCTATTTTTCTACTTGTATTTTTACATGCTTTCAAAGTGCTAGGTTGGTTAGGGTACTGGATACTAATTACTAGCTTTGCTAGACTTTGCCTGCCACTGTCCAGTTTCAGTATTCCTCTATGGTGCAAAAGGCTACCAATAGCCTACACTGAATTGCCCTGGACCATGGGTCAATATGCATATTCATCAGATGTATTTTCCAGCACCTTTATATTCTACACTCCTCATAAGGATAGGTTACAATATTACTCTCCCCAGCCCGTGTTTTCCAGCATTAGTAAGGAGGAAGAAAGAAACAGAGTTACACACAGCTTCCAGCATCCATTCTTTCAATATTGTCCATTAGAATTGCTATCATATTTAGGAAGGGGGGCAGAGAAGAAAGCACTTGGTGTATTTTGATAGAAAGGAGAAGATCACATATTTCACACTGCCTTCTTACCCAATGGATATGAGGCTTTCGTCCTACCACCAATCAACAAATTCTCTTTCGGGGAACAGAGTTTAACACCACAATGGAACTTTCAGTTAGAGAATCCAGGGTTAATTTCTAAGCAAGAAAATGCTGCAACGTGATTGTACAGGTATATGAGAACCACTGCAGTTTCAGGTTAAGGACAATAGGAAGTGGGGGGGATTTGAAAGGGGGTCCCCTAGGGGTAAACTCTTATGTCTCATATTTTTCCCCAGTTTGTCTTGATAGTATCTTTCTAAGTGGTAAATCATACCAAGGCTTTTATATCCTATTAGCCTCAAAAACAAAACAAAACACAAAGCAGGAGAACAAGGCTCTCATATGATCATAATGCAGGACTAGTATGGCCCTTAAGACCATAAATAAACATGTCCTGTGCCAAGAAGGAAACACTAAGAGAAAGAAAATATCATTCGCCTGAAATTTCATTTTTCCTTCCTGTTTCAAACACTATTATTTTTGGCTTAATGTTGCTGGTTGTTCCTCTGTATGTGGATAGATATATTGATGTTCATGAAACTGAGTCCTGTCCTCAGAGAATTCTATAGACAAACACACAGATGCTTTTCCTTCAGTTTCATTTCTCCCACTTGGTTCATTTTCTTTGTTTCTTGTTCTTAATAGACAGAATGAATGCGAGCATATTTGGAAAGAGTGTTCAAACCATCAAGCTTGTATTTGGTGTAGACTTTATGTGACAGATATTATCCGTATGTGTATCTATCTTTCTATATATGCCTATACATACACAGACAATGTGGATGATTTCAAAAGGGAAACATTGGTATGTGGCTATGCTAGGCAGCCAAACCTAAGAAACCAATTACTGAAATATGCATTTCTGAATCCCAAATCAGCATTAAGTCTACAACTGAGAATTAGAAATACATTTACCCTAAAAGTCCAGTTCCTGGCATACACCTTTTTGTGAAACACAGGAGAACTGCTGCTAATCAGCTAGAAGATAGTAAGTTGTTTTTTTAGTTAAAAATAGTTTTCATTAAAAGAGGTTTTTACATACAATACATTGAGTAAGAAGTATATTTAAAGAAAATGATAAGGTAAACGTGAAAGAGAAGAAAGAAAAAGAGCAAAGAAAAAAGGAGATTTGGAAAAGAAAAAGAAGAGAAAACATCAAAAGAGCTATAAAGAAATGGTTTCCAAAGTTCTTCTTGGCAGTTTTACATAGTATTCTAATCAAACTGTTTCCTTTTTGACAATACATCATAATTGTTTTTTTTTTTTATCAAAACCATAAATCACAAAATCATTTTCTTTTTTATTCCAAAGATATGTAACCAGTTTCTAATCACCAATGAATGTCAATAATAACCTTTCCCTTATTCAAGAAGTCAGTATGGCCATCTCATCAAGTTTGGTCAATTGTTCCAGTCATTCCTTCACATTGGGTAGTATTGAATCTTTCCATCTTTGTGCATATAATAATCTCATAAAAAGATAAAGGTAAAGGTTTCTGACTCTAGAAGGCAGTGCTCATCTTCATTTTTTAGCCAAGGAAGATTGTCCTAAGACACTTCCCTGGTCATGTGGCCAGCAAGTCTATGTGTCAAGGTGAATGCAATGCTGCTATCTTCCCACTGAAGTGATATCTATTCATCTACTTGCACATGCACACTTTTGAACTGCTAGGTGGGCAGGAATTGAGAAAAACCTTCCAGCTGACAAACTCAGTGTCTTTAACCATTGAGCCATAATGCTCCATTCAATAATCAATAACCATTTATTGAAATAATCTTTCAAAAAAGTGAAAAAAAAGACTATTTTCTGTTTGTCTATCTGTTCTAAAATAAATAGTTCTGACTACATCTGAATATTATTTATTTCATGTTTTTATTCTAATCATTTTTTCCTCTACCACCTTTTCCTTTAAAAAAAAACCCTCTGTATCAATGTGTATATTTGAATCTATTTTTAAAGCTTTTTAAAATGTCCACCAAGCATTGTTCAACCCTCTTGACCACGTATTTTCTCATTGATCAATTTGTATATTACAGCCAAAATTTTTGTCCAGTTTATCATAGATTCTTTAATCTGTTTTTATTCCATTTCAAATTTCAACAAAAGTTTGAACATTTTAGACATTAAAATGTTCATAATTGGTACATAATTGTACTTCAAATTCTGTCTTAGTTTACTCCATGTCATCATTATTTTTATCTTTCTGAGAAGTGTAAATAGAAAAACCATAGACAGCTATATCCTTCTGTTATTTTATATGCCCCTAGGTGATTATCTAATAATTCTTGGTATGTTAACAATTTGTCTTTGCCTGTTGTTTCTGTTCTCTGTAATACTCTTCATGTGCTGAAAT
The DNA here is from genome assembly GCA_017656035.1 of Myanophis thanlyinensis. NCBI lineage: Eukaryota > Metazoa > Chordata > Lepidosauria > Squamata > Homalopsidae > Myanophis > Myanophis thanlyinensis. Next base: position 6,730 of record JAEANM010022933.1, read on the forward strand.
GCAAAGATATATTTTCAGGTGAAGGCTGGGTTTATAGTTATTCCATATTCTCAATATGGCACATCTAATAAAATATTGTTTAAAATACACATTAGTTTTATGGTACCATAAATATTTATGACATCCATGGATTGTCTCTTCTAATTATAAACATATTTTGTTTCTCAACAACACCCTTTCTTTCATCCAACAATCTGCAAAAGACAATTTCGTATCTAGTAACCCAATTCTCCTCTTTCCTTTGCATCTTGTAACACTTAATATTTGATTCGTATTTTCCCATGCCATAAACTTTTAGATATGTCTTTTGCCATCAATTGAATAGTACATCAGTTGTCAAATTGTCTATAACAAAAACATCTTTCTAGGCAAAACATTGATTTTTCTTCTGTCTTGGCATGCCCTTTTTAATGTCATTCCATGCCTAACCATAATTATTTTAGAACATAGAACATGGAATCATAGGGCTGGAAGGGACCTTCGAGGTCTTCTAGCCCAACCCTCTGTTATAGCAGACCTTATATCATCCCCATCAAATGGTTGTCCAGCTATTTTTGAAGTAATGGAACTCCCTACAACTCTGAGAAGCAAGCTATACCACTGATGAATGAATAAGTTAATTGTTCATTAATTGTTAGAGCCATCCTGCATGTTAGTTTGAAATAACATGCAAGTGATGTTTGATGTAATAATAATTATAATATCAAAGTATTTTACTTTCAACCTTAAAATCAGTTTTATCTGCCAGTTCTGTCTGTTCTTCTGTTTCCATATTTGTTAACACCTCAATCTTCCGATAATGAATCTGAAAACCAGATAGCAAGCAGAGCAAAATATTCTCATTGATGTTTCTAATTCCCCTAACAGATACTCCAAAACTATCATGAGGTCTTCAGCAAATGAACTTAACTTTAGCTTTAACTTAAAGCTTTGTTTTTAATCTTTACTCCCATGTTTCTCTCATCTTGTCTTATGTCTGCATTCATTGTCTGAAGAACTAAAATGAATAAGAGTGAAGACAGCAGGCATTCTTTGTCTCTTTTTAAATCTTACAAGTTGGTTAATTCTTAGTTAACAATTATTTGTATTTCTGTATAAATGGATATTACACATTTAATAAAATTAATTCAAAAGTTCATATCTTCCAGAACTCTAAACAAGAACATTCATTTCCAATTATAGATCTCTGAATCCAAGAAGATCAATGAACTTTCTGTGGAAATTCTCAGTCATCCAGGTCATGGCTGTCTCAAAGGTGCTGTTTTTTTTTTTCCCTTTGAAGGAGAAGATCCATTCCCCACTATCAGAAGTGATGAAGCTTCTTGGATGAAGAGTGAAAGGTTTTCTTCTTCCTCAAAGAAAAAATAGTCCAGTTGCCTTTGAAGAAAAAAAGCACCTTTGAGACAAGATCAACATAGCTTGCTTTTCACTGTGCTGTTTCAAATATTCCAGTATATTTCTAAAGTATTTCTAATATTAGCTCGTAATGACTTTTAGGTAAAGACCCACATTGATCCTGTAAAATTTTCAACCTTTCAGCAATAAACATTTTAAGTAGACATTATAGGCATTATTCAACAAAATTGCTGGTCGATAATTTCTTGTTAAAGTCAAGACCTGGATCGCTTTAGTATTAATGCCATACTAAACTCTTTCCAGCTGTTAGGAATATCTGTAAAATAACATTCATCATTTGTTGTAAACGTTCATCCTTTAAACATTTATAATACAAGGCTAGCAGTGCCATAAAATTTTTTGAAGGCCAGTTTATCCATGGATGGACTTATCCATGGGCCACCTGGCTGGTCCATAAAATATTGGTTATTTAGTATCTGTATGAAAATCCCAAAGCTTTTTAAGTTTATCTGACTTTTAAAAATGTTAATAAAATCTCAAAAGATTACTTAAACACATTTTTAAAAAGAAAATTTAGCTTCTATCTTATTGATACTTTGTATGACATTTCTTTGTGTGTGTGTGTGTTTTAATTTTTTTCCTCAAAAATTAAAAAAAATGGAAAACTCCACTAAACTTAAAAATTACCTTGACAAAGTAGCCAATAAAACACTCATATGTACTGTTTGGTCTGGTTCTGGTCCTACATTGCCAGCTTCCAACAGTATTTAATGGATTCCATGTTGATAAGAGTTTGAGACTGTATTTGAAATACAGATGGAACTTTTCAAACCTCTGGCCCTGGTGCCATTCTTGAAACATAATATATTGATTGAAAATATCCCAGAAAACATTGAAATAAATTATTCTGCAAAGCACAAAGATTTATGCTACAGAAATCATTAGCATCTAGCAAAGGTATATTGAATTTAGCTCCTCAGCATGTTTTGTTATCAAAACCTGGCATCCTGTTTCCTAAAGATACACCGAATAAATCTCTCTCATCTTTTTTCCCCCTCTCTGCAGCTACAATCTGGGACATTCTTCAAACAAAAACTAATCATGAGAAAAAGCCTACGCAGACAGGAAAAAAGTCATCATGTCAGCCTTAACTAGAACCAAAGCCAAGAGCAGATGCTGACATTTACTTAAAACAGAGAATCGGCTAACAAATAGCACAACTGAAATATGTTAACATCTGATCTTACGCAGATTTAAAGTGATAAGAAAAACTCTCTTCCGTATGGACTACAGATCAAAAAAATTACATTCCACAGTACAGCAGTGTTTTGTCCCCTGTTATATAAGAAATGTTTCAGAAGTCATTTCTCAAGAACCTAGTTTTATTATATGTATATTCCCCAACCATGAATGAAACTAGAAATGCTGAGTTTTTAATGAAGTGCAAACTGGCAGCTGGAATACAACTTTTTTCCTTCTCTATAAAATTCTTAAGAAAACAATTCCCAGGACTGTGATGGGTGATTTCCTTTACTTCAATTTACAAATGGGTTTAGGAAACAAGACTATTTCCCCCTGCCCATGGAAAAGATCTTGTTTAATTCTAAGTGCAAAGCCATTTTGACACTCATGTTTCCAATTATTTTATCTAGAACATGTCCATCTTCTTGCCCTAGCTCATGGGAATTCTAGTTCCTTTCTATGATACAGTTGAATTAGCACCAAAACATTGACAATGCCATTTGCAGTTTTTAAAGCATTATGAGGAAGAACAAGAAAGAGTGAGAAATGCTTGCTTCTCTCTTTCAAGAAAGATATACCATCTCCAGAGCTACAGCTGCTTCCTAATAATAATAAAAAATATCCTTGGGGATAATGATGGATCACTGAGTTAGAAGTACACAGTTAGAACTGAGTAACAACTCTAGTGAGTTAAGCTGTTTTCTTAAAGTCTGCCTGCAGAAGCCAAGAAGGGTTGTGTGGGTACTCAAGCATGCTTGTCTGGCACCCCTACAGTGAATAGCACACATTGGGCCTGGGAACTTTCTTTTGCAAAAGTTTGGGTTTAAATGGAGGCAAGCTGAATGAGGAAATGAGGAAATCTGAGAAATGAAATCCTGAATAATATCAGGATTCATTCTTTATCAGACATCAGATATTTTTTTTAATTGTCTAAATTCTTATACTGTAAATATAGGTAGCCAAAGACTGTTAGACAAATACTAAATGTTAAATATCTGTGCAATTATATTGTAGACTAGGAACATTGTTTCCTGGACTGAGCATTAAACAAAAATTAGGAGCAAGGAAGAAAAAAGCAATAGCCACAATGTTGGATCTATACCTAGTCATATTTGAAAAGACCCAGTTAAATTCAACACGCTTCATAGTGACTGTCTGAATCCCAATGGCCCCTTATATTTTTTCCCTCCCTGAACATGATAAAATCTGCATTCAGCTATTGTTTTCCAGTGTGATCCAAAATAAGATACTTTTAAAATAATCTTTGAGCTATATATTGTTAAAGGACAATACCAAAGGCACAACATTGTGGAAAAAAGAACCTACTTTAATTGATGATCTATCTTCTGGTATTCATCTTGCTGAAGTTAAATATCAAGGAGACAAAGACAGATTGAAAATTCTCCTGAGAACAGCAACACACATAATTAAAGGCCTGATTTATGAAGCCAGGTTAAAAGAATTGGATATATAATGAGCAACTTTTAAAGGCAAATAGAACAAGGAGAGGGAAGAAAAACAAAGGAGCAATAAACATGGCAAGAATTCAATACAATGTAATGCCTTCATCAAGTTGTGTGATTTTGTCTTCACTTCCTTGTATTTATTTATTTATTTATTAAGACCTCCTAATGAAAGTTTTTTGTGTATGTCCTATGGTCACTTGATTAAATCACAGATAACTCTGAGAATTAAGGATCTTCAATTTCATTCACATGCATTTAAATCATCAGCTTTCCTCTAAATCTACTACTTAAATGATCTATGGCCCTTTGTGGCAATTATACTTCTCTTTGTTATTCTTGAGTGATAGGCTCTGTCTCTACTTAGAGTTTGGATATGAAATGGATGAATTAGGCCCTACAATAAACTCAGTGCTAACTTTGTTCCAACCTATATTACTACATAATAAATTCAGCCACATCAAACATTCATCAACTTGTTCTTCTGTCTGATGTACTCTTTAATTTGCCCATGGTATCTTTCTCCATAGGAAAATATGTGTTCATATAAAAAAACACCTACATTTCAAAATAATTATACATATATATAATATCAGGAAAACATATATTTCAGAAATAGGAAAACATTTCAAGCAATGAGTTTACTTTATGATACCTAGGATGTATACATTATTAGTATTATTATTATTATTA
>JAEANM010022934.1:0-11482 GCA_017656035.1 Myanophis thanlyinensis
AACATTGAACACTCTGGCAAAAGAATAATCAGGGAAGCCATCGAAATAGAAAAACACCCCCATAACATGAACAAACGAGACGGGGTTGAATTTTAATAAAAAATATCCTCTCACCCAGTTCACACACTGTTCACCAAAGTCCACTTCAACACAGATCTTAGATGGTCATTGACTGTCCCAACTTCGTGGCAGCCATCTTTGGTCTGCCTCTTCTCATCATGGCAGAGAGGGACAGTAAGCTCTGGGTCAGGCAGGAGAGCTATAGCTCTCTGCGACCTTGCAGGGTGCCCCTCTTTGCTTTGCCACCCCTACAGGGTAACTTTGGCTACTTAAAGAGCCCACTAATGGGGAGAATTCAGCACGGGAACATGGAGACCCGCCTTTCGTGTCCAATCTCGCTGTGACATCAACCAAAAATCTATCATAATCATTTTCTGATAATTGTTGGTAGTCATGAAGTCATGTCCAATCCATCGCAACCTCATGGACAACTTTCCTCCAGGCCTTCCCATCCTCTACCATCCCCTGGAGTCCATTTAAGCTCACACCGACTGCTTCAGTGATTCCATCCAGCCATCTCATTCTCCTCTGTCCCCTTCTACTTTTGCCCTCAATCATTCCCAGCATTAGGCTCTTCTCCAGTGAGTCCTTCCTTCTCATTAGGTGGCCAAAGTATTTGAGTTTCATTTTCAGGATCTGCCCTTCTAAAGAGCAGTCAGGATTGATCTCCTCTAGGATTGACTGGTTTGATCGCCTTGCAATCCAAGGGACTCGCAGGAGTCTTCTCCAGCACATAGTTCAAAGGCTTCAATTCTTTGGCATTCAGCCTTCCTTATGGTCCAATTTTCACAGCCATACATTGCAACTGGGAAAACCATAGCCTTGACTATATTTACTTTTGTTGGCAGGGTGATGTCTCTGCTTTTTAGTATGCTGTCTAGCTTTGCCATGGCTTTCCTCCCCAGGAGCAAGCATCTTTTAATTTCTTGGCTGCAGTCCCCATCTGTGGTGATCTTGGAGCCCAGGATAATAAAATCTGTTACTTCCTCCATTTCTTCCCCATCTATTTGCCATGAATTGAGAGGTCCAGGTGCCATGATCTTAGTTTTCTTAATGTTGAATTTCAAGCCAGCTTTTGCATTCTCCTCTTTCACCCGCATCAAAAGACTCTTTAGTTCCTCTTCTCTTTCTGCCATTAGAGTGGTATCATCTGCATATCTGAGGTTGTTGATATTTCTCCGCAATCTTAATTCTAACTTGTGATTGATGTAGCCACACCTTTCTGATGATGTGCTCTGCATATAAGTTAAATAGGCAGGGTAACAGTATACAGCTTTGCCGAACTCCTTTCTCAATTTTGAACCGATCAGTGGTTCCGTGTCCAGTTCTCACTGTTGCTTCTTTACCCACATATAGGTTTCTCAAGAGACAAATAAGATGGTCTGGTACTCCTATCTCTTTAAGAACTTGCCACAATTTGTTGTGATCCACACAGTCAAAAGCTTTAGCATAGTCAATAAAACAGAGGTACGGTATTTTTCAGCATATAAGATGCTCTGGAATATAAGAGGCACATTAGCTTTAGAGGAGGAAAACAATAAAAAAAATCTACCTCTGCCTCCCAGCAATTTGCTTCTGTGCATCCCATTTTTGCGCACTCCGTTTTCAGCCTCTGTGCATCCCATTTTCGCATGTTCCATTTTCAGCCTGGAACGGGTGGAACGGGCTGGAACAGGCTGAAAATGGGATGTGCAGAGACTGAAAATGGAGCGTGCGGAAATGGGATGCATGGAGGCTGAAAATGGAGCTCTTGGAGGCGGCGAAAGGTGGCAATGTCAATGTGTGATGATGGCTCCGATGGGCAGCAGCGATTCCTGCAGCCTAGAACAGTTGATCGTTGGTATTCCGGGAGGCAGAGGCCAAAGGGTTGAGGCTGGCTTGTGGGTGGGGCTTCAGCAACATTCGCTGTATAAGACGCACAGACATTCTCCATTGTGCTGAGGAAGAGAATCCAAGCATGGGTGTGTGTCTCTGTCCAGTAGATCATTAGACTGAGCCAATCAACTTGAAACCATGCCTCACTTCCTGGCAGCTTCCAGTTTTTCGATTCAGTCGAGTGATCAGGATGTGGAATTCAGAGCTTCACTGGATGAACACAAACCTGCTTGGATTCACTTCAGGATTAGAGCAAAGAACAAACTGTAAGCTAAAATTGGCCCCTTCCTTCTGCCGGTTGGCAGAGTACTTGAAGAGCGAGCCATCAGGCTCCCAGCACCTCCCCAGATTGGGAGAGCACTGTGGCAGGCCTTTGGCCTCAAATGTTGCAGTGAGGAGAGGCTGAGAGCTTCGTAGAGTCATAGCCTCCATTTCCTCATTCCCCCCCGCAGATCCTTCTCAGACAGAGAGGGGGGGAAGCCATGACTGCAGTTCCGCTTCCTCTGCTGGCCACAGGCAAAGCACTAGAGACCATTTGGCTCATGAAGCCTCCCTGGGGTGACAAAACAGAGAGAGAGAAAGAAAGTGCCGCGACAGGCTGCTGGCCCGAAAGGTGGCAGCAGGAGAGGCAGAAGGATTTAAAGAGGGCTGCTTGTCATCTCTGCCTCGCTCTGACCTGCTAGTCAGCAGGGAAGACATCCGGGCGCTCTGAGCCCATCCTGATTTACTCGGTTGCCCTCAATGCTCCATAGGAGCCTCTGGAGGACTGGACAGGTTCACATGGGAACCACTGGCGCTATGGTCTTTACCTGAACTGCCAACCACGTTACTGAAGACCCTTGCATTTCAAAACTTTGAATTGCTTTATTGATCTGGCCCTTTAAGAGGGCTTTTACTGTTTCTTCTGTGGAGTGCAGGCCTGGTTCAGCCTATTCGCACTATAATCTAACTGATATTGCCTGTTACCAGGCAGAACAAGATGTAGCACTGAGCCACCAATTGCTACAACTTGCTGCTAGGCAGAATAGGAGCTGAACCAGTAACGGCCTTCAAACTCCTCCATTGGATTCATATCTGCCAGCAAGTCACAAGGCCTCTAGGCTATTCAAACCTCTCAGCCTTTCATGGACAGCAGTTCTCAACAGCACAGTGACTCCATGGAGCCACAACAAGCCCATGATGCCCCTGCTCAATCCCAACCGGGGAAAAAAAGCAGGCCAGAGGCTCAAAGTCCACCTCCAAAACAGCCTCTGACAAGTTAAAAGCCAGGACTAACACAAATCGGCTAGGTCTGAGGACAGGCTTGCTTCAAGTAGACAGAGAGCCTTTGAGAGCGAGTTTTCCAAGGCAGAGAGAAGGCTGCAATCAACAGTGGATAGGGACCCATTTAGCCCATCCCCTCAGTCATTGTTAAATTCTGCACAGGCCAGGCAATATGCCCTGTCACCAGAGGGCAGCAGAGATGCCATTATTGAGAGACAGGCAGACCCTAATTATCCCAGACCTCGTACACATTTACCCCAACAACAGCAGGGCTTAGGTGCCACAAGAATCAGCACGAGGCCTTCTCTGACTTCAAATCAATGATAGCAGAGGCCTTGGCTCAGGGGTTTGCCAGTTTACAGCAAAGCCTATATTGGAGATATGTTTTATTTCCAACCTCTGCCTCATTTTCAGAGGATTGTCTTTCGCAGCATGAACCCTCAGAGAGGGCCTTTCCAAGGCAGGATCCTTGGTCTTACGCCTCTTCTGCGAGAAGTGGGGACTCCTTACTAGGTGATGAGCAACATAGAAACTCTGCCCTTTCTGAGGACAAGGATATCAGACCAGATCCTCCGTTCTTTGTTGGTTTGTTCCCTCCAGACCTTTTCAAGTCTTTGCTACATAAAGCCAGGTCCACAATGGACTTAGGGACTTCTATCCCATCTCAGGACACTGACCCAGAGCCACATAGGACTAGTAATCCACTCTTCCCTTCTCAAGTAATGGAGAATGAATAGGTTCCTACCCCTCAATTAGTAATCGATGTTATTAAGAAACAATGGCTTAGGCGAGGGTCCCAGGCTACAGCCAACTCCAGTGATAGACGTTTCTATCAGGGAGAACAGAAGCTTGCCACACACCTCCAGCTCCCAGTAGTGGATGAAAGTAGTTGGTGAGAAATTGACATGTGATAATTAGTGGGGTGGAATTTTCACTTTACTTGGGTGGAGAAAGCCCGGGAATTTCAGATTCAGGATTTCTCCAGAGCGTACCAGTAAAATGTTTTCGATAAAATCTTATTCTAAGGACTTTTGTTTCTTTGGAGTTCTGATTGCATTGCTGATGTTATGTGGAACCCTGACAGTAGTTATCTGCCAGTTCAAGGACATTACAAATTGCAACAATGTGGGCAATGTTGGCAATGATTCACTTAACAAGTATGATGAGAAAAGTTGTAAAATAGGGAAAAACTCACTCACTTAGCAACATAAATTTTGAGCTCAGTTGTGGTCATAAGTAGTTAAGGACTACTTTATAATTTTCCCTCAAACCTGGCTGGTTCATATGGAGAACAAAGAAATTCAGTGATATTTTAAACACACACACACACACACACACACAACACACACACACAAAGAACCAGCTGGTCTAGTGGCTTAAGTCCTGGACTAGAAGTCTAGAAACATGAGTTTTAATCCTTCCTTAGATATAAGACCAGCTGAAGGACTTTAGGCCAGTCCCTCTTTCTAAGGCCTAGGAAAAAGGTGGTGCAAATCACTTCAGAAAACATTGTCAGGAAAATTGCAAGGATTTGTCCATTTGTCCATGTAGTTGCCAGGTGTCAAGATTGACCTGAAGGCACAGTAAAATAATACATCCCTGTATTGTCTGATGCTGGGAGACAGCAATTGGGGAGAACATTTTGTTTTTGTTCATTGATTATCAAATTCTTTGACATGTGAGAATTATTCCATTGATAGGTCAGTTTCTCCTGCTGTGTGCATTGTTGTAGAAATTAAAATATGTCTATTGTGGGAAATTAAAATGCTAACTCTGGGTATGTATGTTAGGGCTGGATGTTACTGAAAACCTCTGCAGATGCATAAGCTAATGATGATCTACTCTTTGCTTAACTCAAAACTTGACCTAATTACTTTATTTATAGGTATGTATAATACAGAGCTGGCATTTTTTCTTTATAAAGTTCATCTGTTTGAATTCTGCATGTTGTGAACTATTTATGGATTGTTTGTCAGCAGATTTGGAGAAGTATCCCGCTTATAATTTGTACATGCAATGAAAAATTACATCAATTTGTTCACTGTAACTAGCACGGTAGAATTGATTGGCTTTGTCTGTTTTCTTTCCTTTGTTTAGCTTTGTTACATTGTATCTTCCCTGTATTACTGTATCAATTATTCCAAACAATTGGAATCATTTCTCATTAGGGCTGCAGCCTTAGGAGAAGGTGTAAACGAAACAGCATATATATTTCTAAGTCACATTGCTTGAGACTGAATCCTGCATTCATTAAACAACATATTACTTGGTCAGTTTTTCCAAGTAGATTTTTACTACAAGTGTATGAAATCATAGAAAGTCTTTCTGCTGTATTGTTTTGAATAATATAGTTTAGTTGAACTATCTAAAATACCTTTATGTGCCAAAGTCTTTTAGGATTGCAATAATTTTTATTATAGAAGGGAGACTAAAGAGGCAGTTTCTCTGACAACATTTCTCCCTCTCTGTGTAATTTGAACAAAATTGCTTCCATTTAACAAGTGACCTATTTAAGATTACACATTGTATTTATCTTCTCCTGCATATCCCTCTTTAAACTTTAAAACATTTTATTTTAGAATGTTTGGGCACAGTTCTATATGAAATTTTAATATACCACCCAGATTGGAATGAAGAAGAATTGTGCAAAAGGATAATAATATGATTCTCATTTATTTCAAGAGTCCTGTACTAAAAGCCATGCTGGTGTTTTATTTCCCATTTATTAAAGAACAATGTGAAGACATTTTTAGACATTAGCATCTTTTAAGGATGCTGGTCAGTTTTATATGAAATTTTAAGCAGCATCACAGTGAAAAAAAAGATAATGAGGCAAACAGATTTGTGGAAATGTTTATTATACTTAACATGGAATTTCTATTCCAATATTGCAGTATTGTGATCTGATGAAACAGCAATTGAAATTTATGTTTTAACTGTCAGATCTACAAGAGGAATTGAGTTGAGTCAGTTCTCTAAGTCTAGATGCAAAGATTTGGGGGGTGGGACTGAGATGTGTGCCTAACCTCTATAAATGGAAGGCTTTTTTTATTTGGTTAAGTTTATGCAACCAAGTTTTACAATTCAATTAATTGTCATGAGATAATGAAGTAGTAGCTTACTGAAGCAACAGGCCTAGTGTCACAAGTGCATGAAATAAATATACTTTTCTTCCTTGCAGTGGGATATCTATTTAAATGCATCTATGTGGAGATCATTCATGTGGCAAGCTTTGTGTGAGATTCTAATGACTTTAAGCCTTGTCATAGCAATTATTCTAGTAAGCAGACTTTCTCTGTGGAACTGCTTCTGTGCAATTGTCTCTTGATGCATTTTATGTAACCGTCTAACAACACTTGAGTCATGCTGAAGTTTTAGCCAGCATTAAGTTACATATTTTTATTGTTTTGCTGTGGAGGTGGAGGTGGGAGAGTATGAAGCAATAGCCGAGGTGAAATCAACTAAAGCCAAGTATCTTAGTAACTGCATGAAGCAGAATCCTATTAAATCAAAAATGTCCCTTAGTTAAATAAAACTGAATAAAGTTGAATAAAAATTGCCAGGAGGAAACATTACTTGAAGAATTACCTTTTTCACAATGGATGAGCATAAATTAAACATTTTGTGTCTGTCACAGAATACATCATAATACTAAATCTGAGTGAATAAGAGTTGTTTTTTCTTTTTTTCCTTCCTTTCTGACATTACATGGTTCAAGGTGGGAGGGGCTAGACATTTATATATTGGTTTTTCTGTTGAAAGAAAAAAAGTCTGGGCATAGGTTAGCTTCAAAATAATTGTATAACCTACAGGGTGCAAGAAACTCCAGATTATTTATTCTGGAGTTGATATGGAAATATTAATTAGCCAATCTTTGAAGCTAATTCTGTCCTGTAGCAAAGAACTGTGATACGAGTTTCATTAATAATTCAAAGTTTCCCAAAATGAGGCAGCCTGGAAGTTGGAAGAATAAATTGATCAGTAATCTGGTCAATCTTGAATCTGCAGGAAGGTCATCCCATATTTAGGTAACGGTGACTAGTAGCCCTTCTAAGTGGTGCACACATGAGCAGACATGATCCATACTCAAATTGAACTTGGACATTTGGTAATCAGTATGTTTTTATAAAAAAACAAGTGTTATGATAGCAGTATCATCTTTAGTTATCTGCTTAAATATTGCATTTTACAGTCAATCAAAATTGTTGAATTCTCTCTAGAAAGTGCACCAATGTACAGGTAGTCCTCGACTTTCAGCAGTTCGTTTAGTGACTGTTCAAGTTACAACAGCACTGAAAAATGTGACATCACAGTTACAACTTTTGCAGCATCCCCATGATCATGTGATCAAAATTCAGATGCTTGGCAACTGGTTCACATTTATGACTTTTGTTGTGTTTCAAGGTCATGTGATCCCCTTTTGCAAACTTATGAAAAGCAAAGTCAATGGGGAAGCCCATTAACAGGTTACTAACTTGTCAACTGCAGTGATTCACTTAACGAATGTGGCAAGAATGGTTGTAAAACGGGATAAACTCATTTAACAACTGTGTCATAACACATTTTGGGCTCTATTGTCATCGTAAATTGAGGGCTACCTGTAATTATGAAATCAAAGTATTGAGAACTGCAACCAGATCAAATTGATGATTGCATCTGAGGTATGAGGCATAGATATACAAATGCTTCTTGTCTTTTAAGACTTAGAGAACAGTATAGAACCAACAGGAATTTCTGAGCTACAAACCTTTAATGAGAAATGTGTCAAATTTCGGAAAGATTTCAGAGAGCCCTAGGCTGAAATGACCTTCTGAGAAAGAAAGATTAAAATCAGATACAGACTTCATTCTCCCTTTGATCCATCATTTAATAAAGTGGTTTGTTAACTTGTGTGGTTTTTCTATAAAGAAAATAATTCTTGCATAGAACTATATTTTGTTTAATGGTTTCAATCTCCAGGGATTGAAATGTTCTTTATATAAATTAGTCAGATATTATCATAATCTCTGCTATTGTGAATTTTTTACCAGGAATTCCTGTACCTACTATGTGAGGCTGTAACAGAGATACAAGAAATTATTTGGACATTTTAGAGAACAAAAGAAAATAATTTACCGGTAATCGTAAGTTAAAGTCTTCTTTTTACTATTATTCTTCAAAATAGTACTCTAGTTGGCTCAGGTTAGTCTATGAAACATGGAACAATATATGGTTTGATGGCTGTGTTCTTAACTTGAAAATTTGTTCTAATTACAGAATATTGCTTATTTCCCGTCATCCAAAGTATTATGTTAGAATAGACTAATACTGTCTTTACTTTCTGAGAAAACTGAGGAAAGCACAGCTTCCACCACACATCCTCACAAGTTTTTATGGAGAGACCATCGAGAGCACCCTGAGCAGCTGCATCACTGCCTGGTTTGAGAACTGCACCACCTCGGATAGCAAGACCCTACAGGGAATAGTGGCGACGGCTGAGAAGCTCATTGGGGTCACTCTTCCCTCTGTCATGGACCCCACACGCTGCATCTCTAAAGCCAGCAAGGTTGTGGCTGATCACTCTCCCCTCACATATCCTCTTCACTCTCCTGCCAGCTGGAAAGAGATACAGAAGCATTTGGGCCTGCACAGCCAGATTGTGTAACAGCTTTTTTCCACAAGCCATCAGACTCCAGAAACTGGAACTATAAATACTTGTGTACTTATAGTTTTTCTAAGTTTTTAGTTAGAGTTATGTGTAGTACTATGTCCTGCTTTTTTTAATCTATGTTGTCTGATGTAGCACCTTGGTTTTGTTTCACTGTGTACTGCACTGTATATTGTTGAAATGACAATAAAACCTACTTGACTAAAATATCAGTATGATTTTTTTCTTTTAAAATATGTTTTATTCAACTAGAAATTTGACTGAAATTATAGAAATATAGTCATTAAAAGCAGTTATTAAAAATAAATTCATATTAATACAAGAAAGGTTATAAGTTGGAATGGCATTCAAGATGAGATTCTTTGGTTCAGGGGAATATGTTCACTGATACATATAGAGGACCTTCTAAGTCTGTTATTCTATGTTCTATGTCAGTTAAATTTTGCAGGTTCTGTAGTTCATACATTGGAGATTTTCTCCCTGTTGACCACCAGGGGGCAGGTTGTATTTGAATTAATATATTAAATGCTGGCTTGGTTTCCACCAAGAAAACATTAGAAAAATCGTCAGTGGCACTTTAATTTCTTTGGGGATGCAGAGAATTGAAACTATAATCTGGTACTGATCCTTGTTCTTGAGACAGCAGGTTCTGTGTTGCTTTTTTCCATTATTGGGGGTGGTGAGAGTGGGAGGAACATTCTGATTGCAATTTCCTTACTTGGATTAACAAAATGGCAACTCAAATTACTTTTGAGGTTACTGTTGGGGAATCAGTAAGTTTTTGCTAGATACTCTAATACAGAGGCCCCCAATCTTTTGGGCACCAGGAACCAGTTCCTTGGAGAAAGTTCTTTTCCATGGACCAGAGAGGGCATGGTTTTGCATACTGCCTGCATCCTGCAGATGGGGCTTCGCTTGTTTGTGTGGCCTGTTGCTGGCATGTCGCGGACCGGTGCCAGTCCATGGACCGGGAGTTGGGAAATCCCTGCTCTAATAGGAATGTGAAAGTATGTGCAAAATGTTTGCCTAAATTTGATGATAGAGTGGATGAACATTGATAAACTGAACCAGAATCAGTATAAGATAAAGACTGAGCCAGTTTGGTCTAATGGTTAAGGCTAGAAAGTGGAAGACTGAGAGTTCAAGTCCTACCTTAGTAATGAAAGCCATCTGGGTGACTTTGGGCAAGTCCCTCTCAGCCCAACCCACCTCACAGAGTTGTTGTGGGGAAGATAGGAGGAGGAAGGTGTGTTGGATGTTGGAGTTATTTGTACATAAATAAAAATAAAAAAGCCAGGACTTTGAACAGGAAAGGAAAAGTTGTCAAGTTGTAGACCACTGTTATAAAGCAATGGTGGGCATACTTAGTGCTGTAGTCAGACTGTAAACGGTTGAAGGTCTGAGACTAATCCATGGAGAAATGACACACGATGCAATAGTGTCAGGCAGTTGGGGTGGTGTTTCACAGGATGGGGAAAATACACCCTTGTTTGTTTTCTTTACCGTGTTCCTGTTTTAACTTTTTTTGCTACATAATGCATTTTCTAATTCGGGAAAAATGTGCTGCAAATATTTAGCAGTGTGGCTAGAAGAGTTTTGATATCAAAGAAGGGGTATGGGATGGTCTCTGGCTTTGGGAACTGAAATTTCCTATGCTTATTGTAATGATTGCTTCACTTGTATCAACAGGAATCAATACTTCTTTGATTAATTATGTAAATTATACTCAAGCCTTTGGGTGATTTTTCTTGTGTTAAGGTTTTTTTTTCCTCTTGAATAAAAATCTGACCATGCCACTATTTTCCTCATGCCAAAATATAAACAAAGACTTAAACAGGAACCCCCAGTTCAAAGAGAAGTCAAGTGATGGACAGAACAATCAATAGCCACCTTACAAGATGCACTAGAAAACACAGATTGGGACATGTTCCGATACAGCACAGATGACATCAGTGGATTTACGGAAGCAGTTGTGGGATTCATTAGTAAACTAGCAGACGATACTGCACAAAAAACAACCATCAGAACATTCCCTAGCCAGAAACCATGGGTAGATAAGACCATCCGAGATGCCTTGAGACTGCGCACTACTGCTTACAACATTACAACAGAGGTTGGAGGGCTAGCCACTCTGAGTCTGACCAAACACTTTTACAATCCCATATTAGGATGTATTTATTGGCGATAGGGACGGCGAGATGTTCTTATTTCTCCGTCCTTATTGCGTCTGCGGAAAACCGCCCGGCCGCCCTGTTTAGGGTGACCCGTTCCCTACCACCACCTGCCTGTTGGATCCCTGTCCCTCCTGGCTGGTATTGGCAACTCGGGAGATGACACGAGGCTGGTTCCAGGGGATTATCAATGCGTCTTTGAGGGAAGGTTTCTTGCCTGCCGCCTTGAAAGAGGCAGTGGTGAGACCTCTCCTCAAGAAGCCAACCCTGGATCCGGCCTTGTTATCTAACTATTGGCTGGTCTCCAACCTTCCTTTTTAGCGAAGGCTGTTGAGACCTTGGTGGCACAACAGCTTCCCCAGCATCTGGATGAAGCTCTGTATTTAGAGCCCCTCCAATCGGGCTTCAGGCCTGGTTTCAGCACGGAGATGGCCTTGGTCGCATTGGTGGATGATCTCTGGAGGGC
>JAEANM010022935.1:0-11482 GCA_017656035.1 Myanophis thanlyinensis
AGATCAAGAATTGCTCTCCATTCCCCTGAGGACTTTGGCACCAGAAAAAGTCTGGAATAGAAACCTGAACCCCTCTCTGAGGAGGGGACAGGTTCTATGGCCTTGATGATGAGGAGCTTATCAATAGCCTCATGCATGGAAGAACACATGGCAGGATCTGAGGAAATTGGACAACTAATGAAGAAGTCAGGGGGAATGGAGGTAAATTCCAGAGTCAAACCGTGTTTAATTGTATTAGGACCCACCTGTCTGAGACAGTCTCCTCCCATTGGGCGGTGAAAAATTGCAATCTGCCGCCCAACGGGATGTTCTCTGATGACCTATCTGGGTTTTCTAGTGGGGCGACCACTAGACCCTCAAAAAAAAAACCTGGATTGGGGGAAACGGCGGTACCTGTCCCTGTAGTCCTGAGCCCTGTCAGGCCTTCTAGGGAAGGATCGTGGCTGGTAGTTGTACGGCTGTGAAGAAGTAGATGCCTGGACAGTGGAGGCAGGAGCAGGTGATCTGAAGGATTGCGGTCTAGGGTAGGGAGTAAAACGACGAGTGGCCCGTTTGGCGTGCGACGGGAGGATCTTCCTCTTGTCTTTGGTCTCTATAAGCAGAGGCTCAAGTGCTGTGCCAAAAAGCTTATCCGCCTGTAAAGGGCCTGATGACAGCTTCCACTTGGCTTTTGACTCCACCTGCCAACTGCGAAGCCAAAGCAGCCGGCGCGTAGTGGCCGATGCGCCCAGAACACGGGCAGAATAGCAAATCGCGTCCAAGGTAGAGTCTGCCGAAAATTGTGTTGCCAAAATGATCTTACTTACATCCTGATGCAGCCGTGCGTCAGTGGGGGATAAGCGCTGCTGTAAATTGTGGAGCCACATTAGGGTGGTACGATTGAAGAAAGTGGCAGCCGATGCAGCCTTGATGGCCCAGGACGTTGTCTGATGGTCATACCTGTTAACAAGAAGTTTGTGCCTTAAAATGGCCACCGCGTGTTTTCGCGCCAATTTTAACGGCCAAAAGGGCCGTAATGGCGACGGCTGAGGTAAAAAGGCAACAGAGAACAAGAAAGTCTTTCTTCCAAAAGCCTTTTAAACTGTTGCTAAGCTCTCCACTTATTCCCCCAAGGTAAATTCGATAAAGGCAAGGCTTGGGTGGAAACAGCGCCAATTATCTCCAATTATTTCCAATGCTGATAAATGCGATAAACAGCAAGGCTTGGGTGGAAACAGCGCCAAAGCGCGCTCCTGTCTCAAACGGCTTACAGCAAATTACAGGCTGGGGCAAAACCTCCCGCCCAAGAAGCCGGCCTTTGAAGCGTTCCAAAGGCTTATTGAACAAAGGAGTCAGATCGAGCGATCATTCACAGGCTGCGCTGAGATAAGCGATTGGGGGGGGGTTGGAGGGCTAAAAAAGCCGCTCCCGCAGCCGGGCTGCTGAACGGAGGGCTACATAAACCACTCCAGCAGCAGAGGAGAGAGCCTTGCAATGAATTGAATAAGAAAGGAGGAATACTTGCTACTGATAAAAGCTGAGAAGAGAAAGGCAAAAGGTGCTCCAGACAGCAGTCAGGCGATCTATTTGCGAAGTCGAATGAAAAACGCTGGGGCTACCAGCAAGGGCAAGAGCTTTTATAATGATTCGACAAGTCACGTGGTCTATGCGAGCCAATCAATCCCAGCCGATTGGAATCTATGTTTTCCACAGTGGAGAAATTAAAAAGTAAATAGAAAGACAGAAAAGCAAAGTAAAGCACTACACTTGTGCTCTCAATAAACACCCAAGGTGTTCTTAGAAAATGAAAGGTGTCAGGTTACGTCATAATGCTTTTTTGTGGGGGAGCATACCCATCTGCTCAGACAAAAATAGAAAGGCATACTGAGATGGTACAGAGCATCAGGGGAGCTTAGAAGAGGCTTGGGAGAACAACCTTAGTGATTTGCTTTCTGATAAACGGAGGCTGAAATTAGCCACCTGCATTATGTCAGTCATTCTGTGAGAAAGCATCTATAGTATTTTCTCCATATTCCCAATTTGCCCCAGAGTCAAAAAGCTGTAGACTCCTTATTATATAAAAGAGAAGAGATCCCTTGTATTGTGTTCTTCATTAACTTGCGAGCATGTTATATAGTTAAAAAGATGTTACAGGCAAGGTCTAGAAGAATTCTTGAAGTTGAAATCCATATGCAAACCATATACATATATAAGCAGAATTTTGTATAGCTCTCTTCAAAGCACCTTGCTTTGGCTGTGGAGTTGGATTCCATTCCGGTATATTTTTTACTATGGCTTCCACAGCTTGTCCAGCTGCAATGCGGGAATCCCAGTTTGTACTCCTTAAGTGCACCAATACCTTTAAGACAATTTTTAAAAATAGTTATTCATATTTCTTATCTTAAATGCACTTCATTTAATTCCTGACTAGTATTGTGGAATTTTTGAAGGATAAAAAGCTAATAATTAAAAAATGGTCAATAAATATACAGCAAACTACTTTTAAAGATCCCCCATGAGCTGGCATTTATCAAATGCTAGATTGAAAGCATCAATATTGATTACTAAATGTAATAAGACATTTTCAAATTATTTGATTTGTACAGAAGTCTCTACAAAAACCTAAACATTTTATGATTATCATCAATTATAAGGCTTTCTACATTTCGTATTATTTTTTTTGCCAAAAATAATTTAAATTGACTGTATCTTTTAATGATTTATAGATGGACCACCAAAGAAGAACCACTGTCTTTTAAGAACACTGATATAATAATATTGATTAGCAATAGAAATGACTCAAGAAATGGAAATACAGTAGCTCAATAAAAATGCTATGTAAAGTTCAGCACATTCAATATCAGTTTCAAGACAAATATGCATGATGTCTAAAAAATTATGTCCCCGCCCACCACCATCAAATGGATGGGGCAGAATGTTATGTACGGTATTTTGAAAAACATTTATGGAGAAAATAATGCCATAATATTTGTTTAAAGCACCCATATGACCATTTAATGTTTCTGAACCTAGCTCCCCAACACTCTAATCCCACCCATTTTAGAAGATAGCCCTCAAAAGGCCTGATGCAGCTCTCAAGTTACAGAAATTCTGCACTCCTAAATAAATAAGACCAATGTATAAATACTTTCATTAATATCTCAATGCGCTCCTCAATCCTTAGAATGCTCTTTCAGTGAAAGAATGCTACAGAAAATACAATTTGGCCTTTGAGAGGAAGGAATAAATCCAACACTGTTTTTCCTCTGTTCAATTATGCCCAATTCTCAATGCAACTAAGACAACCCCTGTAGTTTTCTCAGCAAGGCTTTTTAAAAGTGGTTGGCCATTGTCTCCTTCTAAGAGCTGAGATAAAGTGACTGGCCCAAGGTCATCCAACTGGCTTTATGCCTACAATGGGACTAGAACTAATGGTTTCTTGGTATTTCTAGCCTGATGCCTTAACCACCACATCAAACTAGCTCTCTTAGCACCAACATTATATCGCTTATAATAACATCCAAAGCATTTACCTTAGCCAGGAGATTATTCAATTCATGTGGATGAAGTTTTACAACCTCTCCAAGTTGCTGGGCAGCTGCTTTTCTTGTTACTGGTGTCGTGCCAGTGTCCAATAAGATAAAGAGGCGATCAAGCCTGATAGAGGGGGGGCAAGATAAACTATATAAAATATATATTCTGCCTCATCAATCTTAAAAAATACAATCATGTTTAATGAATCTACTACAACTGCCAACCAGAGTTTGAAAGAACTCCCGTTGTTGTCTTTCTTACATTTCATAAAAGTATTGTTTGGAAAGCTTATGAGAAAAAATGCTATTTCAAAGGGCTTTTTTTTTGTTGTTCCATGTTTAATCATCAAGTGGAGGTATACAACAGAGAGCACACTTTCTATTATTTCATCTCTCTTTCCAACTAATTACATAGAAATAACTTTAGAACAAATGTTTTATTTGAAATAACAAGATCTAATATCTAAAGTTGATATTGGGACGCGTGCAATTAACAAGTGCAATTCCCAATAACAATACTTAGTTAGCTAATCCTTCCATTCCTACTTGCCACAACAGGTAGTTCTTTTAGTGACTGTTTGAAGTTATAATGACACTGAAAAAAATGACTTATGACCGTTTTTCACCCTCGAGATCATTGCAGCAGTTTCATGGGCAAGTAACCAAAATCCAGACCCTTGGCAACAGACTCATATTTATGACTGCTGCAATGTCATTAAGCAATCCAGAACCAAATGTCTAGAGTATCATTGGGGAAGTAGATAATTTAAAAGACAGAAAACTTAAAAGTATCTCTATTCCATTCCAAAACAGTTAAAGATTCTTTTCTATTTATTGTAATGATGCTTGATTGATTTTTATTAACAATTTTTTTAAAGCTGTCCGGCTTTTCCATCTGGAGTTTGTTTTTGGCTTCTGAAATAAAAAGGTAAAGATGCACTTAAGCGGAACACAACTTCTGTGACACACACGGATAACATTCACGTCATTTTCTTGGATCTGCCTCAATATGATAATAGTCCTTAGCAGAGCAAGATTTGAATAGCTGGATTCTATTAAATACAATTCCACCAAGTGTCATCCTCTGACTGTCTATAATTATAACATCAAATGTAGAAGGTATCGCATATGTCTTATTTGCTAACTAAATGCCCTAACAAGGTCTCAGTATTTAGATATATTATCTGACAGTAAGGCATTAGGATCGCAATAATAATCTGTTTTACAGATAGTCCTTGACTTACAACAGTTTGTTTAGTGACAGTTCGAGGTTACAACGGCACTGAAAAAAGCAACTTCTGACCATTTTTCCAACTTCTGACCATTGCAGCCTCCCCATGGTCACGTGATTTACATTTGGACGCTTGGCAACCGATTCACATTTATGACGGTTGTTGTGTCCTGGGGTTATGTGATTTTTTTTTTGGTGATCTTCTGACAAGCAACGACAACGGGGAACCAGATTCACTTAACAACCGTGCTACTAATTTAACCACTGCAGTGATTCACTTAACTAATGTGGCAAGAAGTCATAAAATGGAGCAAAACTCACTTAACAAATTTCTCACTTAGCAACATAAAGTTGGGCTCCATATTTGAGGACCACCGGTATTTTCAGGACAAAAACATTAAAACACAAAAATGTTTTTGAGAATAGAGCTCTCAATTGAGAACACATTTTATAGAACCTTATAGGGATAGCACATTTATCTGAATACATTGGTTTTATATTTCAGCACCCAGTTTATTGTTTTTTACAGTAGTATACTTTTGGTATTCTATTTTATCTTGTATTAGTTTATCCTCCCCTACTTTACGTTTTATCACCTTGTTCTAGTTTACCTTACCTTGCTTAATTACATTTTGCCTTACCTTATTCTATTTTATTCGGCTGACCCTCATTGTTGAAATGTTCAACTGACTAACCAATAAAGGGGCAATCATTATTACAACTTTCTTGGCAATAGTGTAGAAATACAGGCAGCCCTCGCTTAATAACCACTCATTCAACAATCATTCAAATTTATGATGATCATGGACGAGTGGTACTTATCTGAACTTGTGCCTGTTGCAGTGTTTCCTTGGTCATGTGACTGTGATCCAGGCACTGGCTCACAATCACAATATTGGAGCATCCTACAGTTATGTGATCATCATTTGTGACCTTCAGTGCCAGCTTCCAACAAGCAAAGTCAATGGGGAAGCTGACAGGAAGTCACAAATGGGAATTATATGATGTCACGCTTAAAGGCGGCAATTTTACAATGTGCCACTTAACAATAGAAACTTATCCCAATTGCCATCTTTGTTCAAGGACCACCTATAGTTTCCTGTTGTTCCTTTGAGGTGGGTTTATTTATTTATTTTTTACATTCCAGTTGGTTACAGGCAGAGGTGAAATTCAGGTGGTTCGGACCGGTTCAATCAAACTGATAGCAGAAATTTTGACTAGTTCGGCAAACTGGCAAAATTGGTTCTGGCTGACCCTGCCCCCTCCTGCCTGGTCACCAGCTCAGAGCTTGCACCTGCCCACAACCATCCAGTCATTCCTCATCTCACACACCTCCCCGGCACATTGAGACTCCTATGGTAAACAGAGCTTGCCTGCCTTCCCAATTCCCATGCAATGCCTGAGGCCCAACCGAGTGGCACTGATCTGCCTGCCTGGGTATGTAAGCCTGAGAGTCGTGGCCTAGCTAGCCACCCCACCCTCCGTCCCCAGGCTTAAGTACTTTGCCATGCACAGCCGCTCTATTGCATGCACCATGTGGCGCAGCCTAGCTAGCCCTAGTCGCTGGCCTTGCCTGCTGCACAGGCTCAATCACATGCACCACAAAGCGTGGACTAGCTAGACCCTAGTCCCTGGCCTTGCGTGCTGTGTCAGCTCCATTGCATGCGCCACACAGCGTGGCCTAGCAAACTGTCCCCCCATCCCCATGCTTGCCTGTCTTCCAATGCAGTTGCCTCAACCGGGTCAGGGAATGCACCATTCCCTGGCTCCAGCCTTGTCCCCGAGCCTCCGCCGCATCACTCTTCACCTAGGCTAGGTACGGAGACCTTGCCATTTCCCTGCTCCGGCCTTGCCCCAGACCAGATGGTTCTTCTTACCTTTAAGAAGAGCCATCCGGAAAGCGCTACAGCAGAGAAGCTTCTTCCAGCCCTCAATCAGTTGTGGAGACACTCCATGTGCTCTCTGGGTCAGCAGCTGTTTTTTTCTGCTGCTGCTGCTCTTGCTGGAAGAGCCACCAATTTAGCAGCCACGAGCCGCCACTTTTGGTACTCTAAGTCCCATCTGGAAAGCACTGCGGGCATCTGAGAGGAACAGCATTCAACAGCGTTTTCTGGGTGGGAGTTACAGGAAAGTGATGGCTCACAGTTGCTAAATTGCAAAAGACTCTCTCTCCCAGCAAGAGCAGCAACATAGAGAAGCAGCCACTGCCCTGGAGAGCAGAGATGGAGTGGAGAAGGCCCTGTGAAGCCTCACTGCGCAGCGGAGCCATGCATATGCGCAGAAGCCATGCGTGCGAGCATGTGCTCGCACTCACATTGGCGAACTGGTGGCAAAAAAAATTGAATTCCACCACTGGTTACAGGCATGGAATTCTCTGAGTACTGTCCAAAACAATACCAACCAATCTCAAGCCTGTTTAGCTTCTGAACTCAGACATGTTTAGTCAGGTGCTATTACCTGCTGAAAGTCTGTGGGATATATTTTATTATTTCACATATTTCCTTTCTCAAGCTTTCAGGACAAATTTGGCCTGATCGTTTCAAATAAAAGTTAAGTACATAGCTGCACAGTGGTGTGCAATAAATTGAAACTTTCCAGTTTTCTAAGCTTTAGAAGTTGAATGTTTACCTTTCCCCATTTTTTTCTAGTCTTTAATAAAAGCTTACATAGCATAAAAAAT
Organism: Myanophis thanlyinensis; assembly: GCA_017656035.1. NCBI lineage: Eukaryota > Metazoa > Chordata > Lepidosauria > Squamata > Homalopsidae > Myanophis > Myanophis thanlyinensis. Next base: position 7,424 of record JAEANM010022935.1, read on the forward strand.
AAGAATTAAAAATTAAACGGCTACTAATGTTGTTGTCAGTTTTGAATGTCAGGAATCAATTACCTATGCGATATAATTTCTGCAGACTAAAAGCTTATTTTAGTTTTGCATCAACATTCTTTTGCATTTTTTCATACAAAAAGACATGCAATTACTGTTGTTCTTCCTAATTCTTCAAATCTTCCTGTGGAATGTATTCACTCTTAAATAGCTGTAAATATTTCCCCTTTTTGGCTCTGGCATGTTTTAAGATTGGAATTGTTTTCTGTAGGAGATGCTCAGTTTCTCTTTGCTACCAAGGCAGTTAAAAAGAATCTTACATACATCCCATAGATTAATAAGTCCCGAATGGAAATAAGGTAGGATTAGTTTGCTTGTTCCAGACAGGAAACAAATTAAATATACCATAACACAATTATATACTGAAAGAGGTTGACAATATATATTCCTTTTTAACAGACATCTGAGAGCCTATTGCTATTCATATTAATATTATTATAATATATATTGGTCCTTGGTTCTGTTCTATATACTACTTATTCCTTCAATGTTATTGCATTTTTATAAGAAGCTCAACATTCACTAGGACCATTTAACTTGAAATCTTATAGCATCTATATTATATCTCATATCCATACATCCATTGTATTATGCTTGTAATAATCTCAGTAGAAATTGAAAATATATACTTAAGGACAAATTTCAGACGTCCATTGTAGTATGCATATTATAATAATCTCAGTAGAAATTGAAAATATATACTTAAGGACAAATTTCAGACGCACTATCTTCAAATCATGTTCATTGTATTAGTTTTTTCATTAAAAAATAGGCAAATTAGATACTAAGTTCTTCATAAAAAAACATTCTTGTGATTCCACAAGAAAAAATGTAGAGGAAAAATTAAATCCAGAAACTAGATTCTGTGTACTGCTTAAGAGATATCATCTTATAGAGTGGATAAAAATAAAATTACAAATATATTATAGAAGTACAGAAGCATGTGCAATTTAGACTCACATGGTTTTAAAAGATAAGATGCTGAAATATGCATTATTCAAATGTTTACAATAAGCCTATTATGTCAATCCAAGCCACAATTACAATCAACAATGAAACGCTGTATTAAACAATAGACCACACAAGCACTTTTATTTTACAGAAGTAATAAAGACACAGTCATATAAGAGGGGGAAAACTGTGTGTTGCCTTGAGCTGCTCAATGAAAGGCAAATAATTAATAAACAAATATTTTTTAAAAATTAAATGTATTAAAAATGTATGCATAAACTATTAGCCCAGAAAAAAGGTGTGGTTGCTTTAAACAGTTTAAAGAGAAATTCTTCATATGTACTACTGTACATTCTGAAGCAACTATTTTGGAAGATTTGCACAGCTCTATTCTCTGTCTATCTTATCACCTGCCAACTGCTTATTATAGGGAACAGTTTGTGCCTGTGTATTATTGGAATAAAGACTTGGGTTTTTTGTTACATTTATCAAATAGTGCTTATTTTCCCAATACTGATCCTTATTTGCTTATATTATAAAAATGTTTCCATTTAAGTATTATTATAATTTGATTTTCAATGTACAATAAAGGGTCTAAATTTACAAGACCAGAAAGGGCTTAAAGGAGCACATGAAAATATTTACAAAGTAATATTTTGAAGAATTATAAACATTCATTAGTAACATGGCTTGCAATTCTACCACAGATTTTTGCATTTCTAAAAGAAATGAAGGAATGCAACAGGAGCCAAAACTAAATATTCCACTGCTTGGATACTCTAATCATAAATCCAAACCCAAGACATCAGAGGAACATCATATAAATTTTTAGTCAGAAGGCTTTTGGTTAGACTTACAGAAACTAACAGATAAATGTTTAAGCTCCATAAACGTAATTCTTGAATTACAACAGTAATTAGAACCAGAATTTCCATCGTTAATTGATGTGGTTATAAAGCATGTTACATAATATCGCTTAGCAATAGCAATCCCAGGACTCCCAGTTGCTGACATTAACTGAATTCTACCAGCCATTAGGCCACCACCGGCTTGATTCCTTCCAGCCCTGACCTGGGAGTAAAAAGTAAAGGTAAAAGGTGGCCTTCTCTTTAATCCCCACCTACCCACCTATTCCTCCTTCATCTCTGCTCTTTTAGGCAGACTTGTGTCTGCCACCTTTGTTGGATTTGCAAACTTGTACTCTGCTCATCCTGGACTCACTGATCTTGCCACTTCTAGCTGATCTTTGGCATCTTCTTCCCACCACTGACAAAGGGTGACAAGCCCTCTGAAGCACCTTGAGAAAGACTTATGATTTTTGGAGAACTGGGCGAGAGGCCTTGGGAAGAAGGAATGATCAGCAGCTGCTTTGCATAGGACCAGGCCAGGCACCTATTGTCAGCAGCAGGAGGTAAGAGTCTAGTGGAGGTAGGAGAGCCAGTGAGAACAAGATGGCAAGGCCATCAGAGGTTTCAGAGAACAGGGTGAAAAGGCCGACTGACCAAGCAAAGCATTATGCCTTTGCACTGTTACTGCTGGGGTAGTTGGCTGAAGGGGTTGAGATAGAGGCCCGTTTGGGTCCATGACAACTCGCCTTTGGGACAATCCACCATTGCCATGGGACAACTTGCCACGGGACAAGAGTTACACTAATATTGAAGAAATAGCATTGAAGAATACAAACATTAAAGAAAGGATGCCAAAGGAAGGACAAATGAAATGTGAATAACAAAAAATAAAAATTATCTTTTTAAATAATTAAATTGAATTGTTGAATTGTCCCGCAACAAGTTGTCCCATGGTGAGTTGGCTGCGGTGAGTTGTCCCATTCCAAGCCCCAAGGGCAGCCAGCTGAGACTTCAGAGGCTCCCAGGCCTCTATTTCAACCCCAATGCTACCACCTCCAAGGAATGAAGTGCTGCTGTGTAGGGTGGCCAAAAGGGAAGAGATGGGGAAAAATTAGGATAGAGGAAGTTGAAGTATCCCTGTGGTTGTAAATGTGAGCAGGCATCAGAATTTTGTAGGGGTACTAAAACAACTTCCAGAATCAGGTTTAAATACCATTCCTTCAGTAAAGTCTAGCTGTACTACAAAAGAGATTAGTACTATACAATAAAAAAACCTTATTAAAATACCATTTATTAGCGAAATTTACTAATGCAATTGAATGAAAACTAATTTCCCTATTATTATGTAGATATGAACTATTATCTACTTATTATGTTGCCCAAACTTATTAAACTATCAGGCCAAATTTTAAAAATCTAATAGTATATAGAAAGTATGTTACTTAACTACAGGGCAGAACAAATAATAATTAAGTGTGACGAGTCTGACTATAATAACCTTTAAAAGACTTTTGATCCTAGCAATCACAAACACTTAAGATTTTATAAAGGCTTGAGAACCACTTATTAAAACAATAGTGTTAATAAAGTTACTTTGAAAAGAATTAAAATCTCTAGAATTTGAACATATTTTGGGAGTTACTGTATGAATTTGTTTGAATTTCAAAATCAATCCCATTTTAAGCTGACCTTTTATTTAAGTTCTGAACAATTATGATTCTATTTTGATAACTTGAGCAGTTTGCATAGGAAGTAGAACCTAAAAAAGAAGCAATTTACTTGTGATTAATTCCATAGAAATTATTAGCGTTTTTTTTTTCTTAATATGGTACAAGATATAGACACCAAGATTGCATTTTTCTCACACAAAACTATTTTATTGTACAAAATTAAGCTCCTATTTATTTATAATTTACAATCATTTATATTCTTATTTCTCCTTTTGGTGTGTGTGTGTGTTTTCGTAGATTTTCACGGGTGCAGGTATGCAGGTCTAGGTCTGTTCGGGTCTTTTCCCGTGTATGTTTGAGAATATTTTCGCAGCGTTTCAGCGAGATCCCACTCACGATCTTCAGGCTGGTGCCTTCTACTTCATGCCAGTGCAAGAAGTGAGTTGCGAGTTCTCACACAGCCCATTATACCAACATTAACTCCATCAACTAATCAAGAGGCAGCAGGGCAGCCAACCAGCCCAGCACAC
>JAEANM010022936.1:0-11482 GCA_017656035.1 Myanophis thanlyinensis
AAAACAAGGCAATGAATCAACAACAATTAAAAACAGATTAAAAATATAAAATTAAGTGGTTAATTAAAATTATAAAATTATAAAAATTTAAAATTTAAAAAATTTAAGAAACCAATTACAACCTTAAGATTAATGCTAGGCCAGACCGGCCTGTTGAAACAAATGGTCTTTAATGTGCATAATACATGGCATAAAGCCTAGTTATTTGAGGCCCAGCCGATCTCTCATGATGTCCGTTTTCCTAGGTAAACTAGACAAGAAACACAATTAGTTGAACTAATTCTACTTTATTCTAAGGCTACATTAACAGAATCTTGCAAGTCTGAAAATAGAAGTTTTCCTCTGTAATTTTTAACTGCTCAATGCATTAGGGTGGGCCCTTTGTAAGCTTCTTTCTCTGCTCTTTAAATCACAGGAGACTTCTGCCTCTGTTATTTGTTTCCTAAGCATTTTTCCTAAGAATTTTTTAAGTATAATTCCTTGGGTCCAATCACACTTGGCTAATAAAGAATTCTATTTTTATTCCTTTCGTACTCCAAAGTTGTCCACACATTTAATTACACTGGTGACTACCTGGTTTATTTCAGAAGGCAAGATTGGCACTCTCAGAATTTCTTTTGATTAAAACAATGTCACCTGTTGTGAATGGGAAATATGCTTCCTCTGAGATCTAGATGGTTCTAATCCTATTGGCATTCTGAAGAGATATGGCTATTCTCCTAGATCTGGATTATGATAGTTGGTGCTCTTTGTTGGATGGTACTAATTACTAGGATATTTTGGGGTTTTTCAGGTTTGCCATCTTGCTCTTTTTTCCTTTTTTATCCAAATCTGGTTCTGTTTTTGTTGCCCCAACCCAGATTATATTGTTTTTGCATTATTTTGGTCTATTATGAGTCACCAAAAATCATTTGAAATTGGGCAATATTAAACTGAATAAACAAACAGCCTCTTGCTTGCTGCTGACTGGCTAGTTCGAATAAGCAGCTTCAGAGATTTGGGCATGGCAGCCAATCAACAATGGGCTTGCAGTTCAGCCCAATGAGAACAAGGAAGCAAGCTCCTCATTGATTGGCTGCTGCTGCTGCCTCAATCCCTGAAGCAGGATGATGCTGTGGCACAGTGCAGGCCTTTTTTTTTTTTTACTATCAGAGGCCTGTTGGCCACGTTTTCCTTAATTTCATGTCCTTACAGCTTCATCATCATCTGAATAAAACACTTTGGCTTCTTTGCCAGTGGGTCAGCCTTTTCTGGAGCTCTGGAGATCTTCAAAAAGTAAGTAATCCATGGGAAATGAGATGGGGAGGAGTAAGTGGAATCTGGGATGCTAGCAAAGCAGGCCCAGTCTGTGGAGCCCCAGTGGGGCAGGATGGGGGGGGGGGAAGCAATTGTGGGGACCCCAGGGAAGCATGAGGTATCTCAGTGAATTGGAGGTGGCCTTGGTTAGCCTGCTCCAGCACTAGGCCCCACACGTTCTTCTCCACTCTGAGATATCTCATGTGCATTTAATGACCTACACATTCGATTAACAAATGCATTTGGGAAAGCAAGGCATGATCACGTTCATTTAAGGTGATTCAATCAAACGAATCCTTGAGTTACGAATGTAATTGGCAGGCTCTATTACATTTGTAACTTGAGGATGAGAGTGAAGGAGGGAGGTTCTCAGAGAAGTCCTGCCTGAGATGCCCCTCCCTGACACGAGTCCTGCGTCTTGGCTACCATGACGCCCCCTGGAGGCCACCCCCAGCCCTTCAAGTTCAAACACAATCCCGATGTGGCCCTCAATAAAATTGAGTTTCACACCTCTGTTCTATAAATAAGATTAGTTATAGGATTGCAGTGTGTTTGACAGAAAGATGAATGTCTGTTTAAATCTCTACAACCAGATGAATTGCATCCTAAATACTAAGGAACCCACTGATGTCTGTCCATTGTCTGTGAGAAATCCTGGAGAATGAAGCACCAGATGGTTAGAGGACAAAACGTTTTCTGTTTTTCTTTAATGTAGGAAAAAAAGGGAATCCATGGAATTATAGTCCAGTCTATTTGATCTCAATAACAAGATGTTTCTGGAAGAGATCATGAAACAATTGAAAGGTCTCTGAAAAGAATGTAATAATTCCCAGAAATGAGAATTATCTTATTTTTTGTTCAGATAACTTCTTTACCCAATTGTTAGGATGGTACAGACATGTTGTATATGGGTGTACAAGAATTTACGGAAGCTGTAGACATTCTAAGAAGGAAACTACTTGAAAGTGTGCTGGATGGCAATTACTGTAATAAGAAAGCAGGTTTGATAAACTTCTGTCAACAGTTTCTAACATACTGGAGTGAATGTGTTGCCAGAGAGTTTGTTCCTGAGTTCAGTATAGTTTTACATTTTATTAATGACTTGAACAGAAGTTGAAGGAATCTTTTTTCAAATGTTCAAATATAAAATAGGTATAATAGAGCTGATGTCTGCAATCTGTTATGTCTAGATGGAAAGAAACAGACTGGCCAAATCCAGATACGACTTAACATCTGTAGCTTTTGGCCCCTTGATGGAGTTGTACTTTCCCATTTGAGACTGGTATTCAACTTGGGGGTCCTCCTGGACTTATGTGAATAGTAGCTGTGGCTGTGAGAACATTTTGCATAGTTCATCTTGATGTCAGTTGAGCCCTTTCCTTGATCAGGATGTCCTTCAGATGGTCACCCACAATATTGTCACTTCACAATTGGACTATTGCAATGCAGTCTAATAGGACTGTCTTTGAAGGTTATTGGGAAGCTACAGCAGGATTAAAATGCAGCAGCATGAGCAGTAACCATTTTTACTGTTGCTATATAAACTGCATTAGTTACTAGTGACCCTCTGAATGCACTGAAAAGTGCTGATTGTTATCCAAGGGACCACCTATCTCCAATTGTTCTACCTACCCCAAACATTTAGGCAGAATGGGTGAGCTCCAGCTCCCCTCAATTAAACATTGTCATACTGAGGAAGTATGCCTTCCCTTTTGCTGGTCCTGCTTCTGGAATAGCCTTCCCCTCAAAGATATAGAGAAATCCACTCTCTTTGAACTTGTTCCTAGGTCTTGAGTTTGGGGATGCCTCTCATATTTTTATTGTTATGGAAGCTTTTACTACAGGCAGCCATTTTGCTGAATATGTTTTATTTTGATTTTGAATCAGAGTCTACTGCAGTGGCGGCAATAGCAAATTTTAATAACAACATATAAAAAAAGAAACAGTGAATTATAGGAATGGACATCAGGAGCCATCTTGTCTTGCTTTGCTTGGTACAGGATCTGTTAGAACCTTTTGGACAGAGCTATCTAGCCTCTGTATAAAGTCTTTTAATGGCGGTTTCCTGAGATTATGTTATATTCATGGCATTCCCAATGTATAAGGTCTGTCGAGAAAAGGATATGTAATTATTTAGGTATGGCTTTTCCCCACAAATCATACCGGCTCTTGTTAACTCTTGCATTTTTATCCAGCTGCTCATAAACAAGCTATTTAAAAATCTGCTTCATGATCGTGTCATACCAATAAGCGTGTAACTTCCCAGATCTTCATTCTTCCCTTTGTTGAAGGACATTCTCTCCTCTCCAGTCTTTCATCTAAAACACTCAAGCTCAGTTGTGTCACATGATGTATCTTGATGTATCACAATGTTTCTTGCCTCTGCGGAGCCAGGATGGGCATGGCCTGCGCGTGACACATCCAGTCTACAGGCTGCCAGTTTGACACCCCTGATCTAGAATCTAATTCTCCAGGTGTTTTCAATGATTACATTTTAACAGAGACAGATAGATAAACATTTATTTGATCAACAATCATAGTAGTTCTTATTACGAACTATTGGGGGTGGGATGTAATAGCAATTCCTCCTGGTCACATGACTGCATTCCAGCACTTGGCAACAGGGCCACATTTAAAACCATTTGTAGTACCTCATGGACATGACCATGTTTTTTGATGGTTGTGTCAAAATGTCCACAGATTTACTTAAGGACCACAGTAATTTGTTTAATAACCAATGCAAAAAAGATCCTAAATCAGTCCTAAATTATTTTAGGACTGTCACGAGTTATGACCATGATGGGCAGCTTTCATTATGGCCACAACTCATAGGTGTACCTATAATAAGGAAAAAATGAACAGAAAAATTACACAATAATATAGTGTAATAAACCTAATTAATAAAATATGAATGCATAGCACATAACATAACTCACCCTGGATATTCATTACACCTGATCAAGCTATAAGTCATTTGTGTGTTTTATTAATTGCGCAAAAATAGCTATATTTTTTATACTGTTTTTTACGTTTCATTATTTCTGTTATGTTGCTTGGTCACAATTTTATATATTATACTGTATATGTTGAATATTATATATGGTTTGGGCTGGAGGCAGAGCTGGCACTCAAGTAGAATAAATCTGTTTGCTGAACCTCCTGCTTCATTGGTTGTAGATTTAATATTATTCTTAATAGGCAATGTCAAAGGAGCATATACATTTGATACTACAAAACTGTCCAGTACATTCATCCACCCTGAGAATCCTTAATTGTTTGCGTTCTTTCAAGGATTGTTGTGGCTTGGAGTTCCTTGGTTTTGCCCTCAATTGCTTTTCCTTGTTCTTCATAATAACTGATCAATAAAACTTGTAAAAACTACTGACAGAGAAAAATAGGTGTCTAATGCACAAAGGGAAGAGAGATCTGACTACAATTTAGTTGGTGCAAAAGAAAAGTTGCTTCGGCATGTGTTGCGATTTGTCTCCTTCTCCCTTAATAGAGAGAATTTCAATGCTTCTCACTTAAGGTCCTGAAATCATACGCACAGGAATAGGATAGGGAACAGTTCCCCAATCCTTCTGGCTTGGCGGCTGGGGGGAGGGGCAGTCGCCTTTACATATGCATGTGTGCATACAAATGGGGCCGTGAGTGTGCAATGCTTGTAGCAATGATAGTGCCCATGCAACACTCATGGCAACGGTACTGCCCACGTGGCACTCAGTGATGGTAGCACAAATGGGCATGTGTGTGTACATGAACGCTCACTGGCCAGCAACTTACATGGCCTGGTGGCTAACAGGCCATGGCCCACAGGTTGGGAACCCCTGTGATAGGGAATATCTTGCCTGGATGAGAAGAGAGACTTGGATTTTAAGATGATCACATGCTCATCCTTTCTGGAAGGATGTATTCGCTCTAACATTTAAATTTTACTAAACTGTGTCCTGTTTCACTTTGAACACTGAGATAAAATCTTCCTGTTATTTCATATGCTACTTTACTTTCAACTTTAGCATCTTGGTTTCCTATGTCCTTTTAAAAATTTTGCAGGCATGCTGCTGGGGAAAGTGCATCCAGTTTTCCATTGTAGCCTATTGAAGTTAGCGGTGAGCTTTCAAATAAAGCAAGTAGACTGCATAGCCCCCCAAGCTGCAAGATTGAGGGGAAAATTCATTATGAGATAAAAAGGATTTTGGATTCCATAATACACAGAGGCCAGTTGAAGTGTATTGGAAGGGATACTCTTTCTCTGAAGCCTCCTGTGTGAAAAGTTGGAAAGTGAAGGCAGATAGATTTGTAAAGCAGTTCCATGATAAGAATCCCCACAAAACAAAGGGGCCAATTGGGGAGGGAGAGATGAGGGGAACCTTCAACTAATTGCTTATGCTCTCTCTCTCACTTTTGCAAGTGTTTGGGCAGAGAAGACTGGCCATGCCCAGCAACTGGATTACGAGCTGATTGGACCATGTGAATGAAGACTTTGGGGGAAGTTTTACTTTTAATTTGTGGGAAACCGGCAGGAACCCAGAGCCAATTTTCCACCAAGTTGTGCCAATATGCTATGTCCCAATAAAATGTTCTTTGAGGAATATGCCTGCTTCAGAGTTCTTATTTTGGGGGATGTATTACCTGGAACCTTGACATTAAACTGGCTCTCTAAACTTAAGGCTCCAACTGGAGCTGCTGTCCAGAGTCCTGAGCTCCAGCTGCCTACCCAGTCTATCCAAGCAGTAGAGAAGACTCTGGGAAGATGTCAGGGTTCCAAGTAACATTCCCAATACAATCAAAACTGCAAAGCTAAAGTATAGATTTCAAATTATAGATTTATTAGAGAGATTATATTGGTACATCTGGGGAAAACCTGAATCTGAATTCCTGCATTTTCCCCACCCAAAGTAAAACCAAAGTTTCTTTCTACAAGGTGTCAGATGACACAATCTACTCCAATCCAGCGAAGGTTGAACCAATGGGTTTGTTCTGACCCATTGGCTTAACAGAATCACGAAACAGATTCCTTGTCCCAGAAAAAAGCCTTTTTATTTGTTTAATGTGAATTCCTATCATTCACATCCAGAAAAGTCCCGGCAATAAACCTTTTAAGGTTTTATTGCAAAAATAAACTTTATCAGTCCTTGGATAGCTGCCAGGCTGAGAGCTTCCAGTTACAACACTGTAAAATGAAATACATAGGAAGAAGTCTCTGTGAGGCACGAACTCAAATAAGCAAATATTCACAATAATGAGCAAACTTATTCCTTCCCTTCCAAGTCGACTCCTGCTCTTTAGGTGTTCCTTTCTCCTGACAGCTCTGTACATACATGCATCTGGAACAGGCTCCAGCTGTTCTTCTTCCCCACTGATCTCTGACTCCGAAGACAGCTGGTAAATGTTGGAGGGCCCGGGCCCCTGCCTCCGATGCTGAGCACCCATCAGAGCCTTTCCCAGACTCCAGGACTGGCCCAAGTTCCTCCACAACCTCCTCACTGTCTGAATCTGGCGGGCCACAATAGGGACATCCTCAGTCACTTCCTCCACAGGTGTTAGCTAGACATATTTGGTTCTCAGGGGAAAGAATGTTATGATACAATCCCAAGCAACTATCTACTCTCCCCACCATGTGTGAGAATAGAAAGAGAAAGGACAAGAGAGAAAAATCTAAACTATCCTTTTTAGGAGTAACATGCTACCCCCCCTCAACCGATGATTGCCTCCTGAAATAAAGCAAAGAAGCGGGGATTTGTTTTTAGTATAACTAACCAACCCCACCCCAGGAGGTCCCTTGGGCTTATTAGAGAATTTCTCATGAAACTGTTTTATAAGTCTATCTGCTTGTACATCTCAACTTTTCACCCATGTAGCTTCTGAAAGTGGATATCCTTTCCAATGTACTAAATATTGTAATCTACTCCTCTGTAATCAAGAATCAAAAAATTTTTTCACTTCATAATGGGTTTCTCCTTGGACTACTATCAGCTGTGGGGATGGTTGATTCCTAGCTCTAAGCACTTGACCATTTCAATAGACTGCTGTGAAAAACAGGCTGCACTTTTCCAAGCAGGCATGGGAGACTAAGTTGTACCATAACTGGATTAATCACTTTCACTATAGGTAATGGTTCTAGGAACTTAGGTCCTAACTTCTTGGTGGGCAATTTTAATTTGAGATATTTCACTGATAGGTAGACTTTCTCTCCTACCCAAAAGGGGGGCTGGAGAGATCTGTGTTTATCCACCTGTTTTTAATACTCTTTAGCTGCTTTTTGAGTGCTTATTTAGTGTCTTCCTACCCCTGCTTTAGAGATTCCATCCAGTCCTGTAAGATCATAAATGAGCGGGGCTCCCTAGGCATCTCTGGGTACAAATTCCATGCCACTAGTCACCTGGAAAGGAATTAAGTCTGGAACTGCTGCGGAATGCATTATTATATGCCACTTTGGCGAACAGCAGAAGATCGGACCAGTTGTCTTGCTGATAATCAATGTAACACCTTAAGTACTATTCCACTATTGCGTCCATGTGTTCTGCTGCCCCCTTAGTACTCAGATGAAAAGCCGAGCTGAGTTCTTGGGATGATCCTATGGACTTTAGGAATTCTCCCCAGAACTTCACCATAAATTGCACCCCGTGATCAGAAATTACTTGTCAGTATACTTGTTTCATAAACATATTGGCTAATTTCCAAGCAGATGGCAATCTAGAGCAAGCCACAAAGTGAGCTTGCTTGGAAAACAAATCAATTATAGTCCAGATGACAGTATTTCCCCTACTTGGTGGGAGGTCTACTACAAAATTTATCGCGATCTCTTCCCATGGCCAGCATCGGTCAGCAACTGGTTGCAGGAGCCCTGGAGATTTCCCCTGGCCTCGTTTTCATGGTGGTACAAGTATTACAACTTTTAAAAAAGCCCTCCACATCAGCATTCATTCTTTGGCTACCAAAATTGCCGCTGTATTAGAGGGTTTTTAGAAATCTAAAATGGCCAGCCAGTTGCGAATCATGGCTGTGCTCTTAAAATTTGAAGCCTTAAACTGGCATATAGCTTGGATCCCTTCCAGGCTAATCCTTCCCTGCATGTTAAGGTGCTTTGATTTTCCAGGCTGCTGCACTTCCCTGACCAGGGAAAGTAAAAGTTGGCTGGGCCAGCACCCACACAGGCTGACTGCTCGGATTGAGCTGGGAGGGGGGTGTCTCTCACATGGAGCTGGCCAAATTGCTCCTGAAGACCAGTCAGCAACTGCCTTTCGGATGGCGTTGGGAAGCCATATTCTCTCAGTTAGATGTCTACCAAGGGTCACATCACTCTCCATTCTGCTGCAACAATTCACTTGGCTCTCCCTACAATGATGTGGGGTTCTGGAAGGCCCCCTGCACCCATCACCTCTAGGGGTTCATGACAGGCCGCTGCCTCACTGCCTTGTGAGGGGTCCAGTTGTGTGATCTGACAGTTGTGTGATCTCTGGGTCAAGCGCCGAGTGGGAGTTCAGCCTCCGTGGCCTCTGCCACTGCTATGGAGTAACTGAGTGTCCCACAGACACACTCTGAACTTGTCCTGGTGGCTCCTTTAGTGATGGCCATCTTTTCTTCCATGTCCCCTGAGTCTTTGCGCCACCCAATGATCAGGAGATCACTTGGGACTCAGGACCCCGCTCAGCAAACTCGCCGCACAAGGAGCTGACTTAGAAGTTTCCTTTTTAAATGCCGATTCAGGTTAATGTCAGGATTCCAAGTAACATCCCCAATACAATTAAAACTCCAAGGCTGAAGTATTTCTTAAAGCTGTGATGGCGAACCTATGGCATGGGTGCCACAGGTGGCATGCAGAGCCATCTTGCTGGGCACACAAGCTGTTGGCCACCTTACCTCCAGCTGAGCATGCACATGAGATTGCACATGCACGCATGTGTGATTGCAGAGACCCAACCGGTCTTCAGGCATCCACTGTGTATGCATGCAATTGCAGCAGAAAATCCAGCTCGTCTTTGGAGCTCTCGTGTGCATGCACACACAATTGTTCATGTGTGCATGTGTGCCTGTGCACAGTGCACATGCATTTCATGTGCAAAAGCTGCATGCATGCACGGATGGAGGAGCCGCACGCAAATGCGGATTGCATGAGCAAAGCACGTACTTTTTGGCACTTGGTAAGTAAAAGGTTCGCCACCACTGCCTTAAAGTATAGATTTATTAGAGTCATCATACTGGCACATCTGGGGAAAACCTGAATCTGAATTCCTGCATTTCCCCCAAAGTAAAACCAAAGTTTCTTCCTCCAAGATGTCACATGCCATGACCTGCTCCACTCCAGCAAAGGTTGAACCAACAGGTCACCCTCAGTCACTCCCTCCACAGGTGCTGGCTAGACGTCCTTGGTTCTCACGGGAAATAATGTTATGATACAACCCCAAGCAACTATCTATCTCCCCCCCCCATATGTGGCAGCCCTAAAAGAGAATAGAAAGAGAAATGGGTGCCAAAGCAACAGGAACACAATCTTCTTGCAGGCTTCGACAAATGGAGGGAAGGCCTGAAGGATCGAAAGCTTCCCTCTGCTTGCAATGATCCAGGCCTCAATTCGCAGAGAATAGAGGTCTAGCATGCAAGATCACATGAGATCTCGCAGTACGTTAGGCCTCTGTTCTCTGCGAATGCAGGCAAAGAAACTGCAACAGAGATCTTTGCAAGGTAAATGAGTCTCCACAAGCAAAGTGCCTGTGAAGGGTTGGGAGGGAATAGGCAGGGTGAATGTTGCAGAGCATCTGCGGTCTTCATAACAGCTAGCAACTGCAGTGCTGCTGCAATATTCATAATTTCAGGACTTGCTGTAAACGCTAGGGGGCACTTATCACATAACTTTGAATGTTCACTAAAGGAACATTCGTAACCCAGGGATTACCTGTAGATGAGTTTTTTGTAAGTCAGCTGAGTTTTCAGGAAACACTGTAATAATAGGGGATTTAGCTTCCCTGACATCATCTGGGAAACAAAGAGTAGCATGTGGGAGATGGAATAAGTTTTTGAAATATATAGCTGACAATTTTATCATCCAAAAAGTGGAGGAGATAACTAGAGTGTCAGCTATACTGTAATTGATACTAACAGGAATGAAGTGGTTGAGGGAATTAAAGTCATAGGAATTTTAGGAAAGAGTGACTATATCATACTATCACAATAATGCAGGTAAGGATAATTGACAAAGTCAACTAATGTTCTTGACTTTAAGAGAGCTGATTCAATAAAATAAAAGACTAGAAAGAGTTCCATTGATGAAAATCTTAGAAAGGAGACAGTTCAGTTCAGTTTGAAAAACTCTGAAAATGAGATACAAAGCCCAAACAAAACTATTACAACAGAGAAAGAAACAAGAGACACTGACAGGACCATTGTGGTTGCACAAAAAGAAGCTGGAGGACAAAAAGGAGAATCTTGAGGATGAAACAGAACTATAAAAAAATGAAAAGAGAGGCTTGTAACAAGAGCAGAATATCAATAAGTATCCACAATCTGCAAGGAGAAAGTAAGGAAGGCTAAGGCTGAGAATGAACTAAAACAAATATCAAGGAAAAGGCTGGTCCACTAGTGGGAGTAGATGACAAAAAAGTGATGGGCAGCAGTGAAAAAGGCAGAACTGGTTAGTTCTCTTTTTGTATTTGTCTTTATGCAAAAAGAAAAAAAATAGTCCAACCTGTCAAAAACAGCACTGTGGGAGTCAGAAAACGAATGCAGATCAAAGTAAGTAAGAAATTGGTTAGAAAATATTTAGTTGTTCTCAATGAGTTCAACAATCCTGGATGCATTTAGCCGAAACCCACCCACCCCAAATTTCTTTTTGTAAGAAATTATTTATGAATTTAAGTTTTTCATTTAAGGAAAATTAAAATTAGGTAACTGAAAAGTTTTAATTTAAAAAAAACAAGTAGATTGTAATATAGAACAATCATATGCAAAATTCCATACCAGTACAGCAAAGGAGCCCAAGAGTCCGGCGCACACTAAAAACTTACTTGTTCCAACAGGCCGGTGAGGCCTAGCATTAATTAACTGGGGTTTAAAACTGATTTTTAAATTTTATAATTTTAATTTTTTACTCAACCACCCATTTAATTTTTTTTATTTGTTTTTAAATTGTTATTAAGTCCCTTTTTGGGAGAGGGGCAGTGTGTGTGTGTGTGTATATATATATATA
>JAEANM010022937.1:0-11482 GCA_017656035.1 Myanophis thanlyinensis
TTCCTTCCTTCCTTCCTTCCTTCCTTCCTGGAAATGGAAATGGAATGCTTGAAAGATTCCTCAGTCTAAGAAAGAAAATGTGAGAATCCTTGTTTGTAACATGGAAATATCAAACTGGAGGTATAACGTTCTTGGAAGGACATCCCAATAATTTTATCTCAGCTTGACAAGGTTTCCAAATCCCTTGAAGGGAGAAGGACTGTCAGCTTTTGACACGGGGTTGAAGCAAGATCTGATCTTACTTCTGCTGTTTTTTCCCCCTCTCCAGGTCATGAATATGGATTGGAGTATTTGGTTAAGGCTGCCTCCTGAATCTCATGACCAGGAAGGGAAACAGGCACACTGGGAGCGTATGTAAAGTGGCCTCCAACTGCATTTGGTATTCTTTGAACTTTGATTGACTCTCCAGTCTCCTATTGACATCTTCATTCTGGGGGTGGGGGGGAAGGGATTAAATTACCCAGAAATGAATGCCACGCTGACATCCGCCCGACGAGATTTACAATCCCAGGTGAATCTCTTCCCACGAAAACTTTCTGAAAAATTTATGTCCTCGGTCTTCACTCTTAACAGAACTCGGTGAATGTCCTTTAAATATACGACCCTAATGAGAGAAAATGTAAATGGCAACCATGTAATTGAGCACTAGTTTAATTCATTCCAGGAGAGAGGATGGTGGGATTTAAGAGCGTCGATAATTTGCAGTCCCGAATGGAAGAATGCCAGTTGAGAAATGGAGAATATTTACACGCATTTCTAACACACATGCTTGCATTTTCCTCCTATTGATGTTGACATAAATCTCACCACTGGCCTGAGCCTTCAGAATCTTTCTTTTTCTCTTTTCCCATTGTCTGCAATCTTCCAGGAGTTTTCTAGCCAATTTTTAGAACGGTAAGAGACATACATGATGGTAAGGTTGCGTTGGTCAGTCATGAACAGCAATGGGTAATTTGTGAATAATTTTCTAGAATCTAAGATTAGGCATTCCCACCCCAATAATCTCTACAGTCTGGAGAAAAGCTTAAATTTTGGACTTTATGTCTGCGTACACTGGGTTCTTTGTTTTTTCTTGTTTAGATAATCCAAGGGAAATATTTAGTAATATGTCCCAAAAGTGCTTTTTTAAAAAGGCAACTGGACTTCTTTTGAAATGTTTCCTTGAAAACATTTCCCTTCTCATCCAGGAAGCTTCTTCAGTTCTGATGGAATGGTGGAGGATCTACTGGATATTCCTTGCAGTCATCTGGTCATTAGTACTCTTCCTGAGATAAACTGATAAATCTCCAATTGGCCTCAATGAGTCTCAGAAAGGGTGACCAAATTGACCAGATATATAAAATGCTGCCATCCTCCACCATTCAGTCAGAACCGAAGAAGCCTCTTGGATGAGAAGGGAAACATCTTCAAGGAAAAACAAAGTCTGGTTGCCTTTTGAAAAAGCGCCTTTGGGACTAGTCCAATTTCCTATAGACTATGTGTCCACAAGTTTGTGTGAACTCCTGATTTATTGGTCTATAGAGGTTCTCAACCATCCAAGTCATAGTTGTCCCAAAGATGCTTTTTAGGAGACAACTGGACCTTCATGTTTTGTTTTTTTGTTTTGAAGACATTTTGCTTCTCATCCAAGAAGCTTCCACGATCACGAACCAGATGACCAAGAATCTCTACAGACTTTTAGCTGTGCAATTTGGGATGGACACCCTTGGAGTGGTTGTGGGAGTAGGAATGGATTTCCAGAGGAAAAAATAAATTGCAGACTTCATGAACCAGGAGTGCTACTCAGATGACCTGAGGACACAGTAAACCTCCATGTGGCCACAATGACCCTCTAAAATCATGATGGTGAACCTATGGCACAGGTGCCACAGGTGGCACGCAGAGCCAACTTGCTGGGCACACAAGCTGTTGGCCAATTTACCTCCAGCTGAGCATGTACATGTGATTGCACATGCATGTGTGACTGCAGAGACCCAGCTGGTCTTCGGGCCTCCGCTGTGCATGCGTGCGATTGCAGCAGGAAATCCAGCTGGTCTGTGGAGTCTTTCTGTGCATGCACACACGATTGATCGTGTGTGCGTGAGTGCCTGCACGCAGCCTGTGTGCACTGCACGTGCTAAAGCTGCATGCATGCACAGATGGTGCAGTTGCACATGCAGTGCATGTGGGGGAGCTGCATGCAAGAGTGGATGGCACGTGCAAAGCATGTACTTTTCGGCACTTGGTAAGTAAAAGGTTCGCCACCACTGCTCTAGAAGGATGCAAATGACAGGCTGTCTGCAAGGAATAGAAATCCTTCCATTTCCCACTATCCGGTCAGAGCTGAAAAAGCTTCTGGGATGAGAAGTGAAATGTTTTCAAAGAAAAACCAGAAAGTCCAGTAGCCTCTTGAAAGAAAAAGCAGCTTTGGGTCTTGATTTATTGGTTTAATTTTTCATGAGAGGCTGTGGGAGAAGGAAATACCTAGTAGATAAAAACTGCATCTTCTCATTCACCATTTTGAAAACCAGGTATCCCTGCTCTAGGGTCCTTTTTTGCAGCTGTCATTGCCTAGAAAGAGGGGACATGGGGATGTATCTATGCTTCTCCCCCTATTTTTTTCCACTTACATATCATCGTAATAATTCGTCCCCACTCTGTCCCCACATGTCCATTAGTAGGTTGATTAGTTAGTTACAATTTTTTTTCTATGCTAATGACATTGCAATCACACCTGTCTTCCAGGTGAGAATAAGAAGGGCACAGAGGTATATTTTTTTTCGGCTCAAAGAAAAAACCAGCAAGAAAATTATTAGCAAAACTAAAGTCCTAGCATTTGCATGAAATTGTTATGAAATTCATTACTGGCAAATTAGAACAGAAGGCTGTTGAACAGGTGCATACCTATAAATATTCTGCTGTTCCAGTCCTGATTAACCTGGAGAGAACATTTTCTATATCTAGCAAATGTGGCTCAGTGTGGCTTCACAGCTATGCGGCAATGTTTCCACTTCGAGGAAGCCCATTTAATCTCCACCGCTTTGGAATCTTTTCAGGGATTAGAACCTGTGAAGAATCCTAGGACCACCTTCTGAAGAACATAATGAACAGAAGGAAGGCACCTCATCTTTCTTGGATTAAGTGTATAGAGTCGCTGGTCTACTTGTTGAAGCATCGTTCAAAATTCACAGAGCAGTTTCCATGCAATTGTTTCTGTTTTGTCGGTGGCTTTTCCCCCAGACCAGTGAGGGTTGATTGATCACATGATCTGGAAAAACTAGAAGAAAATGGACCAAGGACAAGTAAAGAACAGATTGCTGATCTTCTTTTAACTGTTGATCGTTGCTTGAAAAGAGTCAAGGGTTTCATGGCTCTTCCATTGGAAGAGCAACTACCATGGACAGCTCCTTTCAGATTTGGCATTAGTCATGTTCTTTGTCACTTATAGAAAGGGAAAATCGGGCAGGCAATCCTCAACATATAACCAGTTGTGTAGTGACTCTTTGAATTTAAAACAGGGTTGAAAAAAAGTGACTCCCAAGCAGTCCTCACACTTACAAGCATTGGCAACCAGCATGGGTTTATAACCCTTGCAGCTTCCCATTTGTAACCTTCTCAGATGGCTTCCAACAAGCCTTTTTGAACTACAAATAATTTATAGATGGGAAGCCAGATTTGCTTAATGATGGCATTATTCACAACCATCGTAGCCATTGGCTTAATAGGTTATAAAATTGGACGTGACTCACTTAATAACAGAAATTCTGATCCCAATGGTGGTTGTACATCAAGTGTATCAATCGCTACTTGTGATTGGCAGGATCTTTTAGAAGGAAAAAGGAGTGGAATGGTTTGAGCAGAGGAATTAGAAAATCCAGATGAGAATAAGACTGTAGTTAGCCAAGCCCTTGTACAAACAAATTACAACATGGGGGAAAAAAACATCCTCATTTGTTTTTTCTCTTCAGATACGGTGTTGGTTTTGCTAGGAGAACTGTTGCTAAGAGACTAATGGTGATTTCAATGTGTTTCTTTTATTTGGAATTTTGGAAAATGCTCGTGTTTCTTATCGCATAGTTGCTATGCTTTTCAAATCCAGACTACATCTCATAAATATATGAATTATTTATTGTTAAAAAATTAAGGTTTCATTCTGAAAGAGCTGAAGAAGCTTCTGAGAGAAGAAGCAAAAAGTCTTTAAAGGAAAAACCAGAAAGTCCTCTTGAAAAATCACCTTAGGGATAACCATAACTTGGATGGCTCTTAATATACTTGCCGACACAGGAATGGAATTGCTCTCTTCTCCTGGAACCAATAGAACTATTGAGAAGAGGAAATATAATCTGAATAAAAGGAATTAAAGTTAATATTAGCTCGAGTAATAGCCGGGCACTTCTGTTAGGTGCCATATTGGTTATTTATGATAGATTTATGATGGTTTGCCATGGACAAAGCCTGATGCTCTTAGCTGCTTTAATGAAATGAAAAACATATTTTCTCCCATTAGTATAATTTCTGGGTTGTCTAAAAATGGAAAGTTCAGGCTCATCTGGGTGTTTATATATATTTGTACCTCCTGGACCCATCGAATATCTGCATTATTCAGAATTTTGTGAGAGTTTTGTTCTCAGTAAATACATGCGCTTGTATCAGGAAAAAAACATTCCCCGAAGTGTATTACATTAGGGAAACATTATTTGCATGCATAAGTAATGCATATATATTCAAAAATGTCACTGGGTTGAAGAAATATGCACGAAAACGCAAAGCCCTTTTCATACAGGTGTTTCGAATTTGTAAAATGTGCACGGTGCCCCTTCATTCATCATCTAACACAGCACCCAGCTCTTAGAAAGTCTATAGAAATGGAGAGAAGGTTGTCTCCTTGTGAGAGAGATTAGCCAAGATCCCACAACAGCAATGTTGGCAATTATAAGATGTCTGGACTTCAAGCCAGCATCTTGGCTGGGGAATTCTGGGTGTTGAAATCCACACATCTTACAGTTGCCAAGGTTGAGAAATACTATTCTATAGTATCATTTGGGTGCAACCAGATAATTGCAGCCAAACGATATTATGGGTTGCATATCTCTTGGCTAGGAGGACAAGATATACGGTGAGTCAATCCAAACCAGGGAAGTATTATTGCATTGTTGTGTCCTGTTATCTCTTTATTAACACCATGCCAGATGTCAGCAAAGTTTTCACGTAATGTTGGCCCGTCTTGGGCAATCACCCAATCGGCAGCATTTCCTAGAATGAAGACGAGCTATGGGGAATATCGTCTAGACCAGGAGTGTCAAACTCGCTAGACCAGGAGTGTCAAACTCGCGGCGTCACATTGTCATCACGTGACTTATCGTGACTTCCCACCCTCGCTAAAATGGGGGTGTGTGTGGCCAGCACATGACGCATCCAGCCCACAGGCTGAGAGTTTGATACCCCTGATCTAGATGGTCCAGAGTCTTATTTATGGTTCAGGTGTAATGGTGTATGGAAATGACCTTGGGAGACAGAAGGAAGAGCTGAAGTCTAGGCAGAATTTGAGTGTGAAGGAAGAAGGAACCTTCTCCTAGTTTTCAGGAAAGAAAAAGTGAAGGTCACCTTCAGACTTGCAAAGATTCTGTTGATGATGATGAAGATGATGTTATGCGTTCAGTCCTGTTGGACTCTTGGACAGGATTCTATGGGCCAGGTCTTCCGATCTTCCACTGAATTGAGTTGAGTTCTATGCTCTGCCTGGTATCGGCTTAGCTGGTCTCCAGCCACCACGTTCTTTGATGGCCTGGTTTCCTTTTATTGCTAACTCTTCCAAATGTAATTGCTTTTTCCAGCGAATTCCCCCGCACGATAAGGCCAAAATAAGCGAAACGCACTTTTGTGATTTTTTTAAATTCTGTTAATATAATGTTACAACATAAAGATACAGCGAGCGTTTCTTGTTGGACGTACCTGAACTACTTTGCAAGACTAACATCCAGAGGCCATCAGATCTGAAATCTCTTGAGCCTCCTTTCTTTAAAAAAGATATCTCAGGAGATCGGATTTGAGAATCCCTGAAATCTTGGAAGACTTGTCTCTCTCAGAAGCTTTCAGTGGCTGGGTTTTTTACTGATTTAATTTTGAAGAAATGTTTTTGGGTTTCTGCAGCTACTATCTGCAGGTTTTGCAGAAGCCTTGGCACCGTGGCTTCTGCGGGTGAATCAGTGATCTGCAATACATTCCTAGAACTGAGCTACATAATATTTTATGGTAGACTTCCTAAGCTTTGCATCAAAATATCAGGGTTTGTTTCTTCTTCCCCCAAACAGCATCCTCTCACAAAGCCTGCATTCAAAATCTACCCTGTTCTCTATTAGTTAAATGAATATTCTCCTTGATGACTGCTGAACAGGTTGAATTAGTTTTAATTATTTCTGCAAGGCCTATCAATTAAACTGTCTAACAGCATGGCAAGGACCTCCCTCTACAGTAATAGATTTGCATGTATCTTTCATGCCATGTTTTATTCAAATTCAGTTTTTGCTTCTTCTCAGTTTTCCACCTTACGGAAGGAAGGCGTTTTTATTCTATTTTAAACATTTGTCCCGATACCGATTTACTTTGAGACTTTCTGTTTGGGGATAGCTTTTTCGTTTTTCTTTTTGTTGTCCTCAGGAAATGTGTTTCTTTTAATGGTAGAAGGAGTTATTTTCTTGCAGGCAAGCAAACCTTAGCTTTGAATTATAGTCTGGTGCAACAAATTGCTGCTATTCACAGATTCAGAATAAGGTTTAAATCAAAGACCCTGATGTGTTTGTCTTGTAAAAACATCAACTGTTTTGCTAGTTCTTAACCGTTGCCTTCCTGGATTAGACTCAAAGTCCAAGATCTTCTTTAGAAGGAACACGGTGGCTTAGCGGTTAAAGATGCTGAGCTTGTTAGCTTTCCAGCTGACGGACCAGGTTAGAGACCCAAGTGCCACACGATGGGGTGAGCTGCCATTACTTGCTCCAGCTCCTGCCCTCTTAGCAGTTCAAAAGCATGCAAATGTGAGTAGATAAATAGGTACCACTTTGGTGGGAAGATCACAGAGTTCTGTATGCCTCAGAATATAGTTATGCTGGCTTCGTGACTGCGGAAGTGTCTTCGGACAACGCTGGCTCCTTAGGCTAGAAAATAGAGATGAGCACCACTCCTTAGAATCAGACACAACTGGACCTTACCTTTATCTTTCATCTGTGCGTACCTTCAAGTTGATTTTTGACTCCTGGCAATTACCTACATAAGTCCCTCCAGTTTTCTTGGCAAAGGTTTTTTTGGAAAGCGGTTTGCCACTGACTAGTTCCTAGGGCTAAGAGCGAGGGTGTTGACTCACGAAGCTTTCCTGACCTGCTCCCGAGTTGCCATAGGCCGGGATTGTCCCAAGGTCATCCAGCTGGCTTTCATATCTGAAGTGAGACTAGAATTCAGTTTCCCCGGGTTTTTAAGCCAGGCGCCTTAACCCCTCCAAACAAACTGGTTCTTAGAGCCATGCCAATCAGACCAAATATGGTCCCTATTTGCTTGCATTCAGAACATTATTTGCAGAGAAGAAATGCTAAGCAAGTTTATGAGTGACTGCTATTGATTTCGTGACAGAATATATATTAGTAGATCCTGCTGGTTCATTTCAAACGAAATCCATCATGGATTGCTTTCGCACCCCTAACATGGAGTTGTTAGCCTCTTGACAGATCTAAGGGGCTCCTCCGAAGAGCCTTAACATTCCCCCCCCCCCAGGAATGATACTATTGCCTGGCAAGAATTGAAAAACATCTGGAGAAGTTCTCCAACCTCTGGAATAATTCATAGAACCTACTTGATTTCTTCTTCCCATCAAGTGGGTGGAAAAAAAGTTCTCTTCTTCATGGAATAGAATCTTAGTTCTTTCCACTTCTGTACTGGAAAATAATGATTTTATAACTATGGCCAGTAACTTGTCTTGGTAGGAATAAAACCATTCTAGTCTCTGAATTAATTGTTCTTATAGATCTTTAATCAGATGATCTTCAGTGGCTTTGGGACTACGCACGAGTTGCAGTGAGCTTACAAAAGTTTATGCCTTTTAATAAAAATTGTTAGTTTGTTTCTGGGTTTTTTTTTCTTTTTGGGTGTGTGTGTGTTTCCCGTTGATCAACATGACCATCCTCCTACGATATCTCCAGAAGGAAGTGTAGGATGAATTCTGCCGGAGTGGAAAACATGATTAATAAGAGAAGGAAAAAGAGATACATTATGACAATGTAAATTAAATTAGCCCAGCTCCCTTCTCCTGTGGCTGAGATGATAAATTTCTTACCTTGGAGTTCGGTGGAGTGTCAGTCATTTCATGCATCCAGTTATTGGTTGTCTTGGGCAGAATGGCTAGCTAGGGGGTGGAATCAAAAGAGAAAGCAGCTTAGAATCCCTATGTAGTCACAACGAGATTAAATCAAATCCCCTTTGAATTCTGTGGACCCTGATCTAACTCCAAGCAGGTGCTAACTCTTAGTTGAGAAGATTCCTATGCCTGGACTGTTCAGCCACAAATCAATTTTTTGAATCTTCAACATGTGAACCTGGTCTTTCATACCTGACAGAGTGGGACATAGTTTAGACAATGTTTTCTTTCCATTTTCCTTTCCTTTGCCAAACTATCCTATAGGCTGAGAATTTCCTGACGGTCTCTCACTGAAATACTAAGCCGTTCCTGGAAGAAATAGACTGCGGATTTCCCGCTGCCATTCATGGTAGGAGAGCGAGCAATCGATCTTAATTAGTCGGTTGATCATCTGAGTTACTGGTGTTTGGGGATTAAGAAGATAGTTCCCCACTGCTAATGGGTCTGAAAAGATTGCCACCTGTGTCATGGTGCATCAATCTTTCATTAATGATCCTTATTGCAATTAAGGATTGGCGCATGGATATATCCTTATGCTGGTTTCCCCTGAACTTGAAACTTTCCGACACACACACACACACCGAGAGAGAGAGAGAGAGAGAGGGGGGAAAACAAAGTTATAACTGTAGTTCGGCTTGTTTGCAATTAAGCTGCTTAAGTTGGAGGTAATGGGTCTTCTCTTATCTGAGCTGGTGCAAATCTTTATTTTATAAACACAACATCCCTCCCCAAATACTAATAAAGGAAAACACCAACTGAAAAAAAAAAGATTACCAGCCTCCATGTGCAAGGGAACTCTGCCAGTAATAAGTTTATCAGGGCAATACACACACGGGGCCTATGGCATACCATTAATTTGCCTTTCCTACCAAATTAGCTGTGCTCAGTTTTTGTGCTCCTTCCAATTTTATATCCCTGATTACACATTCGCAAAGCAGGCCCATCTTCCCGGCGTAAATACAATCACTTTGAAAATATAATTGCGTGCGTGTGTGTGTGTTTATCAAGCACATAATTTGTTTTACTTACTGGTGACTAATTACAGGGGAAACAGGGAGGTCTGGTTGGCCACGTTGTGGGTTTTTAAATATATATATATATATATATTTAAATATGGCAGTGGGAGAGAGGAAGAAATGGTTGGAATCACACCAATGGTATTCTGTTTCAGAAAGAGTCTGTTGTTTTTTTCAGCTGATGGACATGTGGACTTTACCCACTGCAGGGATTTGATGGTTTAGGCCAGCAGTTCTTAAGCTTTTCTTGAAGAGCTGGAGTAGATCAGTAGTTAGAATGTAGTATTGCAGGCTGACTCTGCCCACTGCCAGCAGTTTGATCCTGACCGGCTCGGAGTTGACTCAGCCTTCCATCCTTCCTACATCAGTAAAATGAGGACCTGGATTGTTGGGAATCAATGTGCTGACCTTGTAAACCACTTAGAGAGGGCTGCAAAGCATGGCAGGGTGGCATCTAATGCTAAGCGCTATTGCTATTGCTTGCTATTGCAGGCTAACTCTGCCCACTGCTGGGAATTCGATCCTGACTGGCTGAAGGTTGACTGAGTCTTCCATTCTTCAGGAGTTGGTAAAATGAGGACCTATATTGTTGTGGGATGACTCTGTAAATGGCTTAGAGAAGACTGTAAAGCACTGTGAAGCAGTCCATAAGTCTAGCTTGCTCCTGCTAAGTGCTATTTTCTTCGTGGACCTCCTTTAAATTCCATTTGGGCGCCACAGACCATGGCCACCGATTCTCAATAGTTAAATCATAATCTTTCTTCAAACCTTCATGGGTTCCATGATGACATCACAGACCTCAGGGGTCCGCGGGGCCACAGGCTGACAACCAGTGGTCCAGGGGACGAGGTGTATGAAAGCTAAGAGGAGATGACAACAGCGTGAACTTTGAATCTCTTTCTTGTTCTCTCGGAGAATGCAAAGAAATGGACTTGCATTTGATCACCAGCTCACATTCATCTTCATCATCTTCGTCTATCTTCATCTTCAATCATTTTCATGATCTCCAGCTCCACCTTCATAACAATCCCCACTTGTTATCCAGCATCTATTTGTGGGCATAACAATGGGTGAAAGGCTAGTGTGCCAAGTAGATTTGTGTAAAACTACGTTATTCGTCTTGCCGTCCGAGGTTGCGTGATCTGGGATCTTACTTTTTTTTCCTCTCTTTTTCAAATCAAGGAGCCGCACTGGACAGGCACAGAAATGAATTTGGACCGGCGCAGGAATTCATTTAAATGCGAATGCGATCAAATATCTGCTGTTAGGATTATTCATGCAAGGAATAACTTTCCCCTCGTGTCACGTTAAAAATGACATTTTGGTACAACTTGGGGAGGGACCCTTAGGAATTGTGTGTGCCCCTGTGTCTTTGTGCATTTTTTTTTAATTTGAATCATCCCCTTTTAAGACATTCTGCCTTTCACCCATATAAATATATGCTTAATTACAGCAAATGGCACTAAAATGACAGGTCTCCATTTTCTTAACGTGGATCATTATGTTGTCATCCAAAGATTTTGAGGCCCTCTGTATCTGCTTATAATTGGGGAATGACACAAGTAGGTACCATAACACCCTGATGCTATTCTCAGGATCTCAAAACGATATCACTTTTTAAATTTTTTTTAAAAAAAATTCCATTAAAATATCCAAATGGACTTTGAAGAAGCAGGATAGGAAGAACTTTGAATCTTGGTGCTGGAGAAGACTCCTGAGAAGGTAGCGGCCAGCCAAGAACATCAAGAGATCATTGAAGAATTAACCCAGAGTTCTCGCTCAAGTCACAAAGGACCAGGAAGCACATTATGAACTCATAATGAGAAGATTTAGCTTTTTTTGCTGGGGTGGTGGTGGTGGTGGAGACTCTAATCTGAGAAAAGTAGAAGAAAAAAGAAGAAAAGGTCCAGTGAATGGAGTCACTTACTGTGGCAATAATTGCAAGCGTAAAACTCCTGAAAGGACAGATCAGAATTAGGTCATCCTGGAGAAAATCTATCTTTGCGATTGCTAGGAGTAAAAAGAAATGACTTGATGGTGTTCAATCAGTCAGTCAGTCAGTCAGTCAGTCAGACAGTCAGTCAGT
>JAEANM010022938.1:0-11482 GCA_017656035.1 Myanophis thanlyinensis
AACGTCCTTGTAGGATTTCATTCTGAATACAATTACAAATGTACACTAAATTCCCTAAAACCCTTTACAGCATTGGGAGTTGCATAATTTTGAACACAACTGTATATCCCTGACCCCTGTTCTTGTTGAAGGAGCGATGGAGTATAATGTCTGCATTTAAGGAACTTAATTTTTTTTAAGTCCAGGCTAACAAAGGTCTCAAAGGGCTGCTCTTATCTGGTGTGACATAACTTAGTGGTAATCAAAGGAAACACTTGTAGAACTTTTGATGCAGGCAGAAAGCACTTGAAGCAGCTAGCCACATCAAACTACCCCACCTTGACTCATCACTTTATTTTGGCATTTTTTGGCTTCAGATATGATGGGTCTTTCGTTCCAACTCTGTTAATGCAAAGTGAGCCCTGCTTTCCACTAGTACCGATTACTGTCAGTTTTGATTTTCCCATGAAGAAACATGCCAAACAAAGCTTATATATATTTATTGTTTTTTAAATTAATAACCAAAAAAGAGCCATACGCAAAGAAAATAGTGATGGTGATAGATAAATTGTCAAAGAGAAGGAAAAAAGAAGAAGAGATTAAAAAGTGCTTTAACAAAAATATGAAAAATATGAAAAAAGAGAAAAAAAGAATGTCATTATAACAATAATTACAATTCTATATACACTTGTCTAATTCAAATATTATTCCAGTACATATATATCTCTTAATACACTTATATATGTGTATGTATATTTATATTCTACTGAATTCTGTATAAACGAGTCCCATATTTTATTATTCTTGTCCCTACAAAGCTATGTCTACAGACAATCTGCTCATAAGTAGCGAGTGCAATTGGATCTTTAATCCACTGAATAAATGGACCATGCATTTATTTTCTATTCCTGCAAATATCAGTGTTTTAGCTGCAGAACTTTTCAAAGATACAGCTTGGAAAGAGCTCTGTCACAGTGAATGACAGGAAAAGCATCCTTTACAAAGAGAGTACTTTTCTCCTTAAATGCTATCACAGACCACACAGAAACAGAGAAACCCTTCAGAAGGCTGACCAAACTATTTAATAATGAACAAGTCAAACGCTCATCTGCCCTGAATGTCATAACAATACACAAGCTGAGAGTCCAAGGTCAAATGGAGACTCCATGGGTCCTCCAATAATTGCAAGCAAATTGATATTTTAACCTATAAAAAACATAGGTAGCAATCATATGAAAAGTATTCATTCCATTTAATATAATTCTGCGTCACTGTAATTTTAAATAAATTAGATTTTTATACTGCCTCCAACTACTTTTGGGAGAATGACCCACATTATATTATCCAAATAGTTAACTACCTTTTGGCCCTGGGTCAAAATGAACTAATGTATACAAAGAGCAGCCTACAGAAGAGATTAAAGTAGGTTTGTTAGTTTCTCATTAGTTCATGCAATTGTCCTAAGAATATACTCCTTCTTGCAAGGTTTAGGAAGAGGAGATCAGGGTTGAAAATAGTCAAGTGATGTCTCACTTTGCCAAACTGTAGTCAAATCCAGCTTGGATGGGAGGGGTCTGTCACAATAGTTACCAAAATTGACAAGAATTTCACTAATAACTGTCAAGCGCCAGGGAAATCAGAAGATCCAGGCAGTTCAAATGGGCATAAAGATTTACTGCAAGCTTAAACTACAAGAATCTGAACTACTAACCACTAAAGCAAATTGGTGGTTGATAAGAATCAAAGGAATTCAAGGAGGGCTGGACTTAGATCACTTATGGACACAAAGGGACTCATGACAGATGACATGTTTGACCCAGTGGTGGAATTCAATTTTTTTTTACTAATGGTTTTGTGGGCGTGGCTTGGTGGGCGTGGCTGGGGAGGTCATGTGACTGGGTGGGCAGTTTCTGTAAGAAGGGCAATAAAGATTAGGCTAGAAACAACACCAGAATGTTTCTTTACTGCCTTCCTTACAGGATTAACCCCGTAAAGTGGGAAAAAACAAAAGGAGATCAGGGATTGCGGAAGAGGAGAAAAAAAGGAAGGAAGCCAACATTATTCCAAAAGCCTGCTCTACTCAACCCACACCCATCCACAGCATTATCCCACCAAATGCCATTATGAAAAGGATCTAAAAATGTTTTTGTTTGTAAAACTATACAGTAAGAATAGTTTATATTGCTTGTAAACTGCTTTGGAAGATTTGTTAGATTTGTAATTTGAAAGGTAGGATATAAACCTTTGTAATCTGTAAATTAATAAAGAGGTCTTGTCTCTAATGTTGTACTTCAAAAGAAAGACTTTTGATTTATTTCAAATATCACAGCAAGCTGCATTTGGAATGCAAAAGGTTTTAAAGCAGTTTTTGATCTTGCAAGGAAGAGCAAATGTTCATACAATAATAACACGTCCATTCTGAAACCAAAAGCTCAGATCATGGTCTGAATATGTACAGATGAAGATTCCAAAACCAAGTGGTCAGTTTCTCTGTGAAAATGACTGGAAAACTGAGTACGTGAAACTATATTTAGATGCTTCACAATAGTTCTATATTCGGAACCCTTCTTGCCTGTTGCCAAAACAGCTGTGAAGTTGACAACGGCTGGGGGTTAAAAGAGAAAGGTTTTGATTATTATTTCTACCACTAATTTTTTTTCTTAAAAAACACAAGAATATAAATTTGAATCAATTTGTTGGTTACTCCACAAAGTAACCAACAGTTACATTTTAATTATACGTATTCCTTGATTTATGACCACAATTGGGATTAAAATCTCAACTGTTGAATGAAGTGATGGTTAAATGAGATGCTCATATGACCGGTCTGCTCAAATGACCACAATCTCAGCCCTCCCAGTTGTAGTTGTTATGCATGAATCATTAAGGGGAGAGAGCGAAAGAGCACACATAGAAAGGAAGTCCTGTGGAGGACTACACAAATGAAGCTTGGAACTTCTGGAAAGGATATTAAGTGAACAAAAGGATGGGAGTTTTAGGCTTTGAACTACAAGCCAATTAACCAATAATAATCCCCTCTCCAAATAATTGTGGATATGCTGCCTCAGCAAAAACACATTAATCTACCATAATTTGTGTGATAAGGAATCCTAATGTCCTCCTTTCTCGTCTTGTCATCCAGCATGATTTATTACACTGGGAATAATTTAATTGGCCTCTAATTTAGTATCAGGGGGACTCTTTAATTCCATGAAAGAGTACTAAGGTAAGAGGCCTCCAAATACATTGGAGGCAGGAAACCCCACTTAACTCATCTTTTCATCATTAATTACATGAGAGAACTAACAGTCTAATGAAAGCCAAACATCAGTTAGGAGCATGAACCCTAAAACAGAAACCATGTGGAGGTTTTTAAAAAAAACAAACAGGAAACATAAAAAGCATTAAAATTGGCAATTATACATATTAAATGTTCCCTCTCTCTTTCCATCATTCTCCTGCATGTTTGATGGAGTTACATCCTGCTTTTCCTTCAGGGGCTCCAAGATGATGATGCTTCTTGTTTTTTTTCTTCCACAGCAAAAAATAGTGCTTTCTACTCATCAAAAATTGGGCTGTTCCCAGAGGTAAATAAAACCACATGGTTTTTAGATATTCAGTTTATTTAGATTTTTTTTTAATTAAAGTATCTGCTTTTGCACTGCTATATACCATATTTTTCAGAGTATAAGATGCACCTAGATTTTGGAAAAGGAAAACAAGAAAAAAAATTTTTTGGCCTCTGTGTGTCTTGTTTTCCCTCTCCCCAGAACCCAAAGGCATTTTACAGGCCTCCAAAAGCCTCTGTGCGGCTTGTTTTCACCCAAAAACGCCCTGTTTTTCATCTTTCTTTTTTCTTTTCTTTTTTTGCAAAAACAAGCCGCGTGGAGACTTCTGGAGGCCTGCAAAATGCCTCTGGGGGCTGGGGAGAGGGAATACAAGACACACACGGGGGGGGGGGGTTAGGATGCCAAAAACAGCCCATTTTTCACCTGTATTTTGGCCTCCCAACACCCCCGTATATTTTGTATTATCTCTCCTCAGCCCCCAGAGGTATTTTGCAGGCCTTCAGAAGTCTCCGTGTGGGTCGTTTTCACCCAAAAATGGCCTGTTTTTCACCCATGTTTTGGCAAAAGTGAGCCATGCGGAAGCTTCTGGAGGTCTCCTCAGCCTCTGGGGGCTGAGGAGAGGTAATATAAGACGTGTGGGGGGGGGTTGGGAGGCCAAAAACAGTCTGGTTTTGATGAAAACGGTACGTGTGGGGGGGGGGGCTCAGGAGGCCAAAAATGGCTGTATACACACCACACCCACTTTTGGGGGGTGCATCTTATACACCGAAAAATACGGTTATCCTGTTTCTAAAAACAATCATATCTTTTCAAAAGTAACTTTTCAAAATAAAAGTTAAATTATGTTGCTATAGAGGAGATGGGTTTTGGAGTTCATTACTCAATGCACACATCATGAGAAAGCCGGCACTAACCCTGAATTAGTTTGAAGTAGATGGTGAACATTTGGATTCAATTTACATAGTTTAGAGCATTTCTGTCCAAAACAAAGTGTTTGTTCACTTGGAGCACATGCACATTCCTGCATCCCGCATCATTCATCCTGGAATTTTGAGCAGCTCATAAAATAGCTTAAGAAAGTATGTATATTTTTCTCTTATTATCTGGAAATAAATACAGTGATAATTGTCTACATCAAATTTAGTATAGTGATAAACTAAAGCCCATAGGATACTCATCAGCTTCTAATAATACTTCAAAAAAGAGTCAAAAATGTCTAAATAGTGGCTTCTGACGCAGAAGTGATTTCTAATACAATGTAAAAAGTGGAAAGTAGAAATACAAGCAACATATATTTTCCTTTTTTAAAATCTCATTTCAGCAATGCTGCAGGCTGAGAATTTAGGGTGCCTTTTCATGTCCACTGACTGGACATTAGTCAGGCTTGCTGGGGATGAAGTGGGGTACGTGGAGTATTTTGGGAGCCTAACTGGACTCAAGGCCCTTTGTCACATTGCCCTGGGCTTGCTAAATGAAGCCTGTTGATTATGGTTGTTAGGCATACCAACTCACACAAACAAACAACTAGTTAAAAAAACAGCATAAACAAGGTGCAAATAACACCCCCACCAACTCTGAATGGGCAAGATACTGTATATAAACAAAAAATAAACCTCACTCTTTCGTAGCACTGACGATGTCACCTAGTTGGGTGACAAAACATCTGCAAGAAAACAACCAAGCTCAGAAAGCAGCAACGACTCTGCAGTTCAACCCTAAGCTGCATATATTCTCTTCTAGTAGGTAAATACTATTGGCAGCTCCTGTGTTGGGATGCTGTTATTCTGCTCTACGTAAGAATTATCTATCAGTGAGAAACTGATCTGAACATCTTATTAGTTTTATTGATTTATTCTGTCACATCTTTAGACCTGCTGAAAAACAAAAACATTTTCAGAAGGAGTCTTCCCTTTCAGAGAAACCCATCACAAAATGTCCCAAGAATAAGCTTGCAAGCTATAAAGTACAAATCGTAAAAACCAATATTTAGTATGGCGGTGCAGTGCTACATGTTCAAATTTGAAAAAGTACCTTGAAATATGTGATGTGAGCGCACAAATGCAGAACCAGTTTGTGGCTCCAAATGAAGCTGTTTTAATGAATCACAGATAGGTGGTGCATTTGCATTTGTGCAAAATCCCAATGCAATTCTTCCAAATTGAATACAAAGCATCAGAATGGACTTCAAACCAAGATAATACATACCTATACACATTCTCTCACAATAATGCAGTAAGTAAAAATGACCTATTTCATCAGGAGATTGGTAAATGTATCTTCAGCAATTACCGATCTTGTAGTCAAATCAGCAGATTACTTCACTGTCCTTGAGTACAACATCTTGACAACTACCTTAAATATTTTTCTGTAAATTCAGACTGCAACCTATTATATAATTTTATGTTCGAGCTGTATTGTTTCTGCCATTTCACAGATCATATGAAAATTAGGAGA
Source organism: Myanophis thanlyinensis (assembly GCA_017656035.1). NCBI lineage: Eukaryota > Metazoa > Chordata > Lepidosauria > Squamata > Homalopsidae > Myanophis > Myanophis thanlyinensis. Next base: position 6,003 of record JAEANM010022938.1, read on the forward strand.
TTGGTTTTATTATTTGAAATTATCTATGCTGCATTACTATGCAGTGATAAGCATGTGACAGATAAATCATCAAATTAAATTAGTAAGGGCCCATCATCCTACCAGGAAACTTAAGTATTTCAAATTGTATTTTTATGAAAGACACACATTCCTTAGCTTTCAAAGTGATCTCAATTAGTTGTGCGTTCAAATTAGAAAATTTAGAACGCTCTATAGGATCCATTGATTACTTTAAAAATAATCTCTGACCTGGTTAAAGCCATCAGGGTGCCAATTACTTGGAGGCTGTATCCTCAGTATAAATCTATTGGCATGAATGCTTAATAAAGATTCCTATTTCAATTTTAGAAAACCCTGGCAGGACATAAACAACAATTTTGGAAAGAGGGTCAAGGCTTTGAAAAGCTGATGCTCATGAGAAAACAAATATTTCAAGGATACACCTGAAGCATAATCAACACTGTGGGGTCCTTGGTGCTCTCTGAGCATGGTTGCTTTCTTGCAGACATCTTATTACCAAACTAAGTAACATCATCAGTGCTAGAAGAGAGTGGGATTTGCTCTCATTCTATATACTAGTTGTCACATTGGAACGACCTCCCTCCTGAAATAAGGAAGAGACCCTATCCCAGTGGTGGCAAACCTATGGAACGCATGCTGGAAACAGCACGCCCAATCGTCCCTCGAGCTTTTTCGCTCCATCGCATGCAGACCCTGCAGCCTGTTCTTGTGCTCCATTGCACGCTAGCCAGCTGGCTTTTGCTGTGCAGGAGCACCGAAACCCGGAAGCGCAGCATCCCAGCGCGCACGTGTGCTCCGAGAGCCGAATATCCAGTTTCTGATATGCGCATGTGCACCGGCCAGCTGTTCATCGTGCGGGTATGTGCACCATGCTGGGACACTGTGCTTCCGGGTTTTGGCACTCCCACGCAGCAAAAGCCAGCTGGCTAGCGAGCAATGGAGCGCAAGAACTGGCTGCTGGGGCTGCATGCAAGGAGCATGAGAATGGGCTGCAGAGCCAGAGGGGCTGTGCACGGCTCACGGGACGGTTTGGCATGCCCTCCGGCACTAAGGATGGCACTTGATGACGCAAAGGGTTTGATACCACTGCCCTACCCTATTGGCTTTTCACAAGGCCGCAAAGACCTTGCTCTTCTTTTAGGCATTGGGATCTGGATATTAGCAGGGCAGTTTCTAGCGGTTTCATTTTTTTTATTGAGCCTCAGTGCTGCTTTAGTTGTTGTTGTTTTTTGTTTAAGGAATTTTTAAAAAAATTTGCTGCCCCAAATTTCTGGATTAGACGGGTGGCTATATAAATTGGATGGATGGATACATATGAAAAGGAGTCTAACTCTATTTAGTTTATGGGTACAGATATTCAAAACTGAAAGCACTGCAGAGAAATGTATGAGCTGAGCAAAGAAAAATGCGAGCATCATAGAAGAGTTGTAGGTATACGTAACCGACAAAATGTCAGCTAGGAATGACTGCTGCATACAGCTCCTATAAAGTTGGGGTGGTGGTGGTTATTTTTACCTAATTGTTGCCGCTGCTCATTTCAACAAGTGAGTCTGGACACGTACATCATTAAAACAAGCTGTTATTCATTTATTCAACTAAATATAGTAAACAGTGATGGCCGTGCAGTCCACTGCTCCTTTGATATTTGGCAAACTGTTCAATGGCATTCCAAAATTATCATCGTATTTATTCAACAGCTAAAACACAAGGGAGTGTTGCAGATACATTCACTCCCAATGTCTGAAGCTTTATACATGTGAACATTTTTAGGAAGTAGTCACACTTCCTTCTGGCCTCATCCCTCCCCCATCTTCCCATCCATCCACATTTGCCTAATATTGCCTAGTTAAATATTTGAGGCTTTCTATCTAGATCACCAATAGAAAAAGCAGTTCCGTCTAGTCTGAGCTGCTTTCTGTTGAGGCAGAAAATGTGACCTCAGCAACTCCCATCAGCCGTAATCCACCTATTAAATGCAGACTTGTTAGCCAGAGATGACTTTGCAATGACTTATTCTTAACGATTAACTAACTGCAGGCAGAAAATCTGGCAGTTTTTTAAAAAGTGCAACAATATTGCACCAAGCACTGACCAGTTCTAGTTTTTCCAGGTATAATAAAACCACCTCAAGGGCTAAAATGTGTGATGTGTGAAACTGAATGGTTAAATTGGTTGCAGAACAAATCACACACCACACATTTTTTTTGCTGCTGTTGCTGTTTTACGTACTTGAGGAGCAACGCTTCTCTTCAGCAATCTAAAATAATCAAGGAGAAATCCTCATCTCTTTATTTAGGAATACTTCACTATAATAAAATGGTAAGTACCACAGATACAACTCAAGAAGAACTGAGGTTCAATTCGATTCAAAATAGAGCTGGAAGGGACCTTGGAGGTCTTCTAGTCCAACCTCCTGCTCAAACAGGAGACCCTATACCATTTCAGATAGGTGACTGTCCAGTCTTTTCTTAACAACCTCCAGTGATGAAGCACCCACAATTTTTGAAGGTATGCTGTTCCATTAGTTAATTGTTCTCACTGTGAGGAAGTTTTTCCTTAATTCCAGGTCACTTCATTTCCACTTATTAGTTCATAAACAAAATATTTGTTGCACCTAACTAAACAGATATCTATCACAAATTATAATGATGGAACAAAGCCACCATAAATTCTGTTCAAACAGCTACCTCGTTAATAACAAGTAAAAATTACTTCCAAAAATCAAATAATCCAGATGGCATCTATATTGAGCAACACAGTAGCCAATTTGGACAGATTGTGTGACTTTAGAAAGAACATGAGAAGATTTATATTCTTCTCAGTTTGTTCACTTGCAGACAGCGCAGTTCCGAAGCAAAAAAATCTTTGCACAGTAGTTTTGTTAGAATGAAGCAGAAAAAAATGTTCAAAAGTATTGCTATAACTTTAGTGCTTACTAAATAAATCCTATTGCTTTTTAGATGGGAAAAGCAAGGTGCCAGGTGAGATATTTATTTATATAAAAGTTATAGACACCATCCAAACAAAAAATCTACATACAAAATATTCCAAAAATAGCTTTTAAAAACAGCAAGCAAATCCTGAGAACCAAAACATATACATTTATAATGTATACAGATTTGCATAAGATTCAGTTAAACCCAAAGCTGCTAGACAGTCACTGTAAAAAACACCATCACCATGAAAACATAAAGAAAAGCGTCACTGAAACGTAAGCAGACATTTTACTTTGAATTTGCTCTTTTATTTGCTTAAACACTCCCCCAGCTCCAACACATTTCATAAATAAATATACCAGTTTTAATATCCCCCTCTGGTTATGGCAACCTCACCCAATCTGATGTCCTCCATTATGTGTAAATATCTACCTATCTCCTAAGAACGCTAGTACCAACTTGGAAAAGCATCTGAAACAGTAGTAGGTTGGGGAGGGTTATTATTCCACCATCCACCATAGCCACCTAAATACTACACAGCAAATAGCAAATTTTACTATAAGTGGGATCATAATAAATCACTTTGCTGCCCTTTCCCTTACCCATTGGCTCTCCCCCTAACCCTTAGCTTTTGCTCTAAGAAATATTTAAACAATCAACAGACTTTTTATGCTCTGCTGTCTGCAGAGCATAAAGTGATGCAACTGGAAACACACACAAAGGCAATTTGCTTTTGCTCAGCCAAGCAGATGGTCTGTTAGCAATGACACTCGCTGACCTTTCAGAGAAATGTCTACCATGCACAGGCAGTAAAGCTGTCCTAGTCGATATACAGAAGGCTCTCTGATGTACCAGGCAAGTTTAGCTGTTTAGCTAAAAGAGAAAAACTCCTCAAAAGGTCTATTTAAAAAAAAAATCCTTCCCCTATTTCAATAATAGAGTAAATGAATCCAACTTCTTCATCAGGGTCATGTAAAAAATCCCCAAATGGTAAATTACCAAAATGATGCCTAGAGCAGACATGGGAATTCAGAGTTTAAGCAAAACCTCTTATCTTCTTTGCACAGGATTTATATTCAGCTCGCTGTAGATTCAGTTTCAAGAGGGCTCCAGACAGAGGGAAGGAGACAAACAATTGCCTTAGACATTTTAATTAGAAAATAAAATAAAATACAGTCTAAAGGGGGTTTTCCCCCCTACAAAAGTACCATGTTAGGTTTCATCAGATAATCCTTCCCCCCTGCAGTTCCTTCGTGCACTCTTCCTGACATTGAGTTCCATATTAAATCTATCTTGATTCTACTCCTTATTCAAAACACATTAGAATAATTTGTATTCTATATGAACACTTTTGTATGACATGTGACACAACAGAGGGTCAGTGATACAATACGATACACCTGCACTGGAAATCAGAACAGGGGCAACTGACATGCTTTCAATAAAAACTTTAGCGCTGTGGTGGAGAGCTCTAGAAAGATGGATAGAGAGCTGTGTAAAGAAGGGAATTAAAATTGCATGTTGACTATTTGCCTGTCGCTAGGGAAGAATGAACTATCTTCAAAGGAAAATGTTTCATGGAACTATCTGGGTCACTATTTTATTTCTCTGCAGTGTCCCTGCCCAGCTTAGTTAGGCACATAGGCTCTTGCAGAAAAGGGGGAGGGAGTTAAAACTAACTGAAACCAAAGAAGAACCTGTAGAAAAGATGCACCAGAAAGAAAATGCAGTCCTGGACTACAAATGCAGACAGTGGCACATGGTGCAGAAGCCAGAGACCTGGATAAAGGAATATTGAGAGAAGAAACTGTTGGCATTCCAATAATGTAGTGTGGGAGGAAGAGGAAGAATTATAGCTGAATTAAAAACAGTAGAAATTTAAGTCATCAGGTAAGTATTAGAATACATATTTATGCTGTCATTTATGCTAGATACAGATAGTCCTCAACTTAACAACAGTTCATTTAGTGACCATTTGAAGTTCCAATGGCACTAAAAAAGGGACTTATGACCATTTTTAACACTTACGAATAAATTCAAATTCAAATTTTATTGGTCACATACACAGTCATACATGGTACGATATGCAATGAAATGCTTACGCAACCGCAAGTAAGTTAGGCAAAATGGGAGGGTAGGGTAGGAGATAAGTTGGGAAGTGGGACGGAGTGAGGTAGAGTCATGGTTTCTGTTATAGTTCTGAGTGTTTCTGTGGTTTCTGGTTTAGTGTCCGTATTGCTGGTGGAAAGAAGCTTTTCCTCATTCTTTCAGTGTTTGCCTTCAGGGAGCGAAAACGTTTTCCTGACCGCATCATGGTAAACAATTTATTGTTGGGGTGGCTGGGGTCCTCCACTATCTTCTTAGCTTTGGACCAGCAGCATTTGTTGTAGATAGAGTGGAGCTCGGGAAGTTTGGTGTGGATGATGCTGTCAGCTGAGTGTACCATCCTCTGTATTGCTTGTCTGTTTTCCATGGTGCTATTCCCAAACCAGGTTGTGATGTTGCCTGTCAGGATGCTCTCTA
>JAEANM010022939.1:0-11482 GCA_017656035.1 Myanophis thanlyinensis
AGTCACACACTTCTTGCACTGGCATGAAGCAGAAGGCACCAGCCTGAAGATGGCGAGTGGGATCTCACCGAAACGTTATGAAGATATTCTCAAACTTACATGGGAAAAGGCCCGACCTGCATACCTGCACCCATGAAAATCTACAAAAACAAATATATTTCATATATGTGAATATATAAATAGGTGCCACTTTGGTGGGAAGGTAACAGCATTCTTTGACCCTCAACCTACAATCATGCTGGCCACATGACTACAGAAATGTCTTCAGATAATGCTGGCTCCTTCAGTTAAGAAATTTCCATCTAGAATCAGAAACGACAGAACAGTTGTTTTTAAACACTGGGGGGGGGGGAATACAGTAGAAATCAACTTATTATAGAACTGTTTTAGTTTAAGCACTGTATTGTGTTCAAGTCAGAGAGTTTAAAGAACAAAGAAGATTTTAAGACTTTTATAAGCCTTGTCTTGTTATGAGAGTAACATATGTGGCCTCAATAAGACATAAGTATGGCTATGTAAGTCCAGGGGGGGCAGGAAACAAAGAGGTAAGTTTTCATCTTCAGTTTCCAAGTGGCATTTGCATTTATCACAGCAAAGGAAAGTAGAAAATAATGCTAACCAGGCTGAGCTGACCTTTGCAGCAGCTCAAGAACAGAGCTTATGGAACTGAGACAATCTTTTTTTTTTCCTCCCAAAGTAGAATAAGGATAAATTTGGGCTCTTTACAGAGGAGAGGAGGTCAGTATCACAAAATGAGAAGTAATGTACCCATTTGTAATGCTGGCATAGCAAGTAAATAAAAACAGAGCTTAGATGGATTCATACCAGCAAGCTACGAGAAATAGAAACATGGGCAAAAAGCACAGGAATGAAGAAGGGAAATATTCCATAAATTGTTATACTACTCTTCTAGAAGGAAAGATTATTCAATTCCTTGTTTCTACCTGGGCTTCTGAGCAATTTTGTAGAAGACCTAAACATTCTTCAGTTCAAAGTTTACAATGTCAAAAGAGCCTTATTGGTGGCACTAACTTGTATGTTTCTGTTAATGGGAAGTTTGTGAGAAAAGGTTTAAATTATTCCCCTCTCCAAATTTGGAATGATAAGAACCAGCATAATGTAGCAGTGAAAGTCTTGGGTTAGGATTGAACTCTAGATTCAGATCGACTCTCAGCCATGGAAATCCCCAGGAAGAATTTGGCCCAGTCACTCATTCTAAGCCCAATTTACATCATAGGTTGCTGTGGAGATAAAATGAAAGGAAAATCTTTCCTGAACTCTTGGAAAAAGGGCTCATACAAATAAATATTTTTGAAAATCAAAACCTTATTTTTGAGGTTTTATTATTTACATTTAATACACACAACTTACATATATAAACAGCCATTTTGAATATTTTGAAACAACTACCTGTTATAATATTTTTTTATCTGTGAAGCTTCAAATCATTATTGCCTCTTGTCAAGATTTTGGAAGTGGTTTTTTCAAGGGCTAAGACAAAATGAGTGGTCACCCAGTTGCCTTAAGGTTGGACTAGGTCTCAGACTCTCCTAGTTTCTAGCCTGCTACCTTAAATCATTACATCAACCTTGCTTTCATCTGGTTGAGAGGGAATACATGGGTATTAAAAGCATTGAGAAAGTGAATTTGGCCAAATGGGTCAAAACAAGCAGGGCAATACATCTCTTCCAGGAGTGTTAAAGCAGCCTTATCCTTCAAAATATTCTACACAACTACTTTGATTATCACCACCCGATGTTTGCATTGCAAACAAGTGGTTTACTGAGAGTCTTAGCCAAGCAATCTGTATCTTCTTAAGTCAGTGACAAGTGTAAGGTTCTCACTTTAGATGGAAGTTATAAGAAACAGTCTGATAAAATGTATGATGAGCTTTAATTGATTATTGCAAAATAGAGATGAGATGGTTAAAACATTGCAGTGATTACTGACTGGAGCAGACAATAAGGAAAAAGACAATTTCACACATGTTTTGAAGGCACAAGAGCATATAAAACTAAAAATAAATAAATAAATAAATAAACTGTCTGAAATTATTTTGGTCACTTACTATTCCTAACGGAAGCTGCTCTGTGGTATCACTAGCCCATAACTTGCAAAAGTAATTGTCCCATGATTTGCACAAATTGTAGCTTTTTCTAGAATTTCTACAAACCAGGGAAGAAATAATCTTCTTCCTTCCCAAAAATATATCTCTTGTGGGCTGCTCACTGGAAGAACATATATTTTTAAAAAAATATCTGTGAAGATGGAATATGATGAAAAAAAATATGCATAAGAAACTTAGCCACTGGTTGCACACAAAATCATGAGTGAAACAAGTAAGTATGATCTTTCTTGTAAATACTGTATATCCATGGAGAGAGAGAGAGAAATATAAGATATGTTTACTATGATTTAGAGATATGTTGTTTGGGAACAAAAAGTATGAATATTTTTATATGCAGAGAACGCTATATTTTTTATCATATAAATAGATTTTAATTGCAGAACAATGTTAAGAAAAAATGAATAGATTAGGAGAAAGAAAATTATCAGATGGACTTGATGAATGCTTCTAAAAGATATAGGAGGGGAATTTATAAAACAGATATCAATATGTGAGTGGGGTATGGACACTGGAAGGAAGCAATTGCTGTTCATAAATAGCCTCTGTGATATGTGACCATCTTGAAACATCCTCTGGTATTCTAATGTAACACTAATTCTAATGTAAAAGATTTATTGAAGCAGGTCTATAGATGAATAATTAAATATAAGCCAGCAATGTGCGGCAGCATCCCAAAAAGCTACCACAATCCTTAATTCTATAAACAGAGGCATAGAATCAAAGTTACATGAAGTATTAGTACTTCATAAAACCTTAATAAGACCACACCTGGAATACTGTATCCAGTTTTGGTCACCACATTACAAAAAAATTGCTGAGACTTTGGAAAAGTGCAGAGAAGAACAACTAAGCTGATGAAATGCCTGGAGACTAAAACATATGAAGAAAAGTTGCAGGATTCGGGTTTGGTTAGTCTAGAGAAAAGAAGGAATAGGGATGACATGATAGCAGCATCTAAGGAACTGTCACAAAGAAGAGGGGGTCAGCTTATTTTCTGGTCAGGACAAGAAACAATGGGTGGAAACTAATCAAGGAGAGAAGCAACCCAGAATTAAAGAGAAACGTCCTAACAGTGAGAACAATTAACTATCTTGCCCTCAGAAGTTGTGGGCATTTCATCTCTGGAGATTTTTAAGAAGAGACTGGACAGCCACTTGTCTGAAATGGTATACAGTTGACATCCTGATCTATACCACCACTATGGAGGAGCACACCTGTCTGGTATGGATGTTTGTGGTTCTGGAGCTAGGACCATTGACAGGTTATTTGGTTCATCATGGTCCCAACAATGACCAAAGCAGTCATTATGGGTCTGGCCTGGCTGGATAAGTGGGGTCTTACGATCTGGTAGGAAATGAAATATAGGAAGTTGAGGCTTGGGTTGGTACTAGGCCACCCTGTCATGAACAGGCTCAGTGGCCGAAATACAATGGACTTGACCTGAACTCAGTGTTTGCCATGGCTTCAAATAAACCTGGATTCCAGTACCAGTTTCTGCTCCCTGAGCATTTGTGATTCTGTGGTGGCCAGGTCCGAAGCTATTGAGAGTTGGCTTAGAACACATCCACCATTCCACCACTTTTCTTTTATTTTTTACCTCACAACTTTAATTTTTTAGCTTACTCTTTTTTATTCCTTTGCTTCATTTTGCATAATCCTACTTACCCCAAAAGGGAGTAGCATAATCAGTTCATATGTATGAGTTGCTGCATTTACTATTAGAAATCCACTGGTCTTATAAAAAATGTGGCTGAGTTATTCATATTCTTATAAAGAAATTTAATAAAAAAAACTTAGAAGATTAAAGGAAAAAAACCAAAGCCCTAGAGAGATTAATGTATCATGGTAGCTTTTCATCTTAACAACAGTTTCTAGAGATAGAATTTTCAAAAAAAAAAATCAATTAAAGCTTATGCACAAATACACTGTTAACCTTTAAAGTACAAAAACCTTTACTTTATTTCACTGTCAATTTGACATCTTTATATTAAAAAAATTAAAGTGAAAATTTTCCCAAACATTAAATGAATTTAATTAGATCCATCAAACTTAACTGCTAGATTTTTTTTAAAAAACTAGCCTATTTTGCATTTACTGGAATATTATCCTTGGACCTTTACAGTTCTTGGACTGTTGTGAATACATTTCTCAGCCCAAAGTTGCATAGAAAAATAGGTTCATTAGAAAACAATTTACTTGATGTATACATCATTTCCCATTCCCACCCCAAAATTGTTCATAGGAAACATTTTGTATAGAGGAAATGCTAAGATCTCACATATCTCCACTAACTTTACCTCTACAGAAAGAATGACACATCCAAAGCATGAGCAGTTCCAAACAGCTCCAGCAACTCTCATCTTCTGAAAATTTTCTCATATTTAAAGATTCAAATTCTGGACAACAACATTCTAATTTGCCTTGGTTTCAATCTCATTTCCTCTGTGGAATAAAGTAAATTGGCTAGATATATAGTTAAATATTACAAACATCAACTAATAGGATGCATTAATATTTAAATTAAGGCAATTCTTAATACAATGATATACATGACTTCCAATGCCAGCTTTAATACCTCATGTACTGCATACATAAGCTAGAAAGAAAATAGGAGTCTTCCTGCATGCCCTGAAGTTTCATGGACTGGATCCAACACGAGCCCAGACAATATAAGAGAAAATAATGATAACACCCTAATAAAATCAATAAAACTGTGTACAGTACAGCTCAATTCTCACACTATCTCTTTTTTTCTGGGAAATTAAAAGTAGATAAAATGGATGTAGAGATACCATATTTTTCTTCGGCCTAAAGAACATATCCAAAGAGCAGTTCACTATTAAAAATTGAGTTTATGAGTGCTTTGTTTACCTAGCATATTTGGAGGATAAAGAAAAGCATTTAAATCATTCGTCTGTAGAAAAATGGGAGATCAAGATGCACTTGTAATCCTTTCACAAAGATTGGCCTCTAATGTATCGTTCTGGGTTCCATACCCTATTGTGCTTGCTAATCGTTTATTCTCAGCTAGTACTATTAATGTGACAGAGTTCACCATGGTTATAGCCATAATCATATCATAAGTGACTAAGTTCTTTACTTGGAGTGAAGTGATTGAAAAAAAAAGTCTATAAATAAATGTGACTGACTCAATTTATTTTTTCTTTCTTTAAAGCATTTTTTTTACCCCTCTTAAGGTTAAAATGGCTTACATAATTCTGAAGTATAGCAAGGTTGCTGTCTCAAATTCATAGTTACTTTTGTAATGTAGGGATGATTTTTTTATTTTATTTTTACAATGTTAAATGGCTCAGGCTCAGTATTAACCATTAGCTTTGGTGTAAATACATTGTTGGTATTAGATTAGATTAACAGAGTTGGAAGGGATCTTGTAGGTCATCTAGTCCAATCCCCTACCCTACATAATTTCTGACAAATGGCAGTCCAATCTCTTCTTGAAAGCCTCCAATGATGAAGTTCCCACAACTTCCGAAGGCAATCTGTTCCATTGGTTGGTTGATCTCACTGTTAGAAAATTTCTCATTATTTCTAGATTGAATCTCTCCTTGATCAGTTTCCATCCATTATTCCTTGTCTGGCATTCAGGTGCCTTGGAAAATAGTTTGACTTCTTCCTTTTTGTGGCAGCTCCTCAAATACTGAAACACTGCTATCATGTCTCCCCTGGTCATTGTCTTCTCTAGACTAGCCATGCCCAATTCCTGTAACCATTCTTCAAATGTTTTAGTCTCCAGTCCCCTAATCATCCTAGTTGCTCTTCTCTGCACTTTTTATGGAGTCTGAACTACCTTTTTTATAGTGTGGTTACCAAAACTGGATGCAGTATTCTAGGTGAGGTCTTTCTAAGGCTTTATATTAGTACCTCACTTGATTTCATTTCATTTCATTTAATAGCATTTCTATACTGCCCCCTCTCCCGAAGGACTCGGGGCAGTGCACAGCCAACTAAAAATGCAAAATATGACAATTAAAATATAATTAAAATAAATTAAATCAGTGGCCAATTAAATCCAAATGGAAATGTTAAAAATGAAACAATTTAAAATTACCAACCAATAAAAGCCAATTAAAAACCAATTCAAAGCCAATTAAAAACCCCCAACTGATAGTATACTAGGCCAGACCAGCTTGTTGGAACAAAAAGGGTTTTAGTGCGCGCCGGATGGTCTGTGATGGTCCGGATCTCTGGGGGCAGTTCGTTCCAAAGGGAGGGTGCCTCCCCAGAGGTCTTGATTGTATCCCTCTGTTAATGCAAGTTAAGATTGCATTGGCTTTTTTGGCTGCCACCACACACTGCTGGTTCATATTTAACTGGTTGTCCACTAAGACTCCAAGATGTCCCTTGGACTGCTATTAAGTCTGGCTTCACCCAATCTATATGTGTACTTTTGGTTGTTCTTACCTAAATGTAAGACTTTACTTTTCTCTACATTGAATTTCATTTTGTTAGATATGGTCCAGCGTTCAAGTCTGTCAAGATCCATCTGGATCTTGAGCCTATCATCTAGGGTGTTAGCTATTCCTGCCAGCTTAGTATCATCTGCAAATTTGGTAAGTTCCCCTTCTATTCCCTCACCTAAATTGTTTATGAAGATATTGAAAAACACTGGGTCTAAGACAGAACCTTGGGGGGAGCCCATTGCTTACTTCTCTCCCTGTAGATGGGTCTCATTGAGCGCTACTTGTTGAGCATGGATTATCAGCCAGTTATGAATCCATCTGGTGATGATGCTATCTATCCCACTTTTTTCTAGCTTACCAAGAAGATTGCAGTCTATTTTGTCAAATGCTTTGCTGAAGTCTAAGTATATTATGTTCACAGTATTTCACTGGTCTACTAATTTAGTCACTATGTTGAAGAATGAAATAAGATTTGTTTGGCATGATCTGTTTTTAACAAACCCATGCTGACTGCTAGTTATCACTTTACTCATTTCTAGATGTTGGCAGACTTATTTTATTATTAGCTTTTCCAGTATTTTCCTGGTATTGATGTTAGGCTAATTGGTCTGTAGTTTCCTGAGTCTTTTTTTTTTCTCCTTTTTTGAAGATGAAAACCACATCTGCTCTTTTTCAGTCCTCTGGTAGTTCCCTGGTGCTCCAGGATTTTTGAAAGATGTGATACAATGGTTCTGAAATGGCATCTTCCAGCTCCTTTAGAACTCTATGATTTAATCGGTCAGGTCCCAGTGATTTGTATTCATCAAGATCAGACAGGTGTCCTCTGACCATATTTTTGCTTATTTTAACTTTTATTTCTAGTCTATCCTTTACAGTTATGTTTGTGTAGGTTGGGCTATAGTTTCTTTTTGCATTCTTCCTATGCTGATATTCTGTCTTAGTTGTGTGTTTCTTTTTCCATTTTTGGTACTTGTCCTTTTTGTCTTTCAATTTGTCAGAGAGATCTTTGTGCAGCTATGCTGGTTTCTTCTTAGATTTCTTGTTTTTCTTTGTCAGTAGTATTGTGCTGGTCTGGGTTTTTATGATCATATTTTTCAGAGTTTTCCAAGTTTCTTGAGTTGTTTTCCCCTTTAGGATTTTTATCCAAGGAATCTTTCCCAAGTTCTCTCTGAGTTTATTAAAATCAGCTCTTTTAAAATCTAAGACCTGGTATCATTACATTCTATTGCTTGTGTTTGCATTATGTTGAATTCTAATATGACATGATCACTCTCACCCAAGGTTCCTGTGGTTTCAACTCCCTCTATACTTCTCTGTTTGTAAGAATTAAGTCCAGTATGGCTGACCCTCTAGTTTCCCCTTTACCTTTTGGACAACAAAGTTGTCAGCTAGGCTAGTTAGGAACTTATTTGATTTCTCACTTGGTGCAGAATTAGTCTTCCAATTGATGTTAGGGTAATTGAAGTATTGTACTATATTTTTCTCAGGCTTGACAGGGGTCTGTAAGACATTATAATTCTTAAATCCCTTTTGGATAATTTATTGTTTTATTTATGAATATACATGTGTGTGAGAAAGGGGGAGAGAGGGAGAGGAAGGAGAGAGGGGGTGAGAGAATGTTGTACTAATGCATGTGAAGCATGTTCCAACATTTATTCAGTTTCTATAGCTTCTCATCTCAATCAATTACTCCAGGCAGTTTACAATTTTAAAATTATAGTACAATTAAAACGAAAACATTTTAAAACAATAAAAAACAATTTAAAAACATCAAAAATAATAATCATGGCAGTAAAGATACTTGATCAGTTAATAATCGCAATATAGAGGCAACTATTGAAAAGAACAGTTGTCTGTCCATAGCTTATATAAGTCTTGTGAGAACAATTGATAGTAGGCCCTTTCTAGATTTACAACTAGTCAGATCATTTCACTTCTGGTAATGTAATGCCTGATGCATCTGGCTGTTCAGGTAATCACTAGCACTTTGAATTGTGCCAGAGTGCATATTTTCTCATGAATGATGCACGACATTGTAATAAATATCCTAAAAACCCAATATACAAACTTCTGCTTTCCATGAAAATATGTATTTCCATGTAATTATTTGTCTTGGGTTATGTTTATCTACATATTTACATCTGCAGAAGAAGCTAATTTTCAAAATAATCAAATAATTGGCTAATCAAATGACTGGATAACTCTGTCACAGTTCATTACAAGCATATTAAATCTATTGAGAAAAACAGTAATGCTTACTCAGTAAGTAAATCCTTTTGTCCATTTTTGTAACTTGTTCTAAAAAGTTGACAAAAGAGACTGTTTTGCTCATGAAAATCTTAAATTCTTAGACATCTTAGATTCAGTTCTAATACTTATTCTCTCAAAATATAGAGGATCAAATGAAATAGCATTCCAGCTCCCTCTTCTGGAATAGGCCCTCTTATCTATTCTACAGTATAAAATAAGGCTATTAAAAATGCAAGGCTATTCAAGTTGAAACAGGCTTGCTGCAAATATCAGCATTGACACCATAAAATGTAAATAATTTGCAATTAATAAATCATCTATTTCAGGTTACCTATTGCCAAAAAGGACTATCAAATCTGATGGGGCCTAGAAACAATAAATGCTGAAACTAACAAATATTAATAAACAGGAAAGCATGCTAAAAGGCTAGATTGTCCTTCCCTTTCTGTTAATTAATATTTGGCTTACACAACATGAGGATACTGTGATAACCTTTTGCAAAAGTTCATCACTAGAATAGTCCAACTGTAATACTACCTATCTCCCCATCTACCAACCGTACTTGATACTCCTCTGATGTCTAACTTCAATATTGCTATTTCAACATCAATTTGTCTCAGAGGAATACTAGGTCATTTAAAGACCTAGTGATAATGGGTTTGTCAAAGACTTTCCTATGAAACCTGCACCCTCATTTTTGTAGTGCGATAATTTATTGTATTTATTAAATTGTATGCTGTCTGGGTTACCAGAGTAACTCCAATAAAAACTATCCAAAGAATTGAGATGACCTAAGCAGAGCTTAAATGAACATTACTACTGATGTGGTGGGAAATCCATAAGCAGATAAAAAAATATTATCAAGTCATAGTAGATTCATCCCAATAAATCCCTTTTCCTCTTCTGGGTTTAGACATGTTAGACGTTTCTAAAAGCAGACTAAGAGAGTTGGAAATCATACCTATAAAAACCAATCCGGCCATTTAAATTGACTTTCACACAATTTATCAAGGTTTTAAGACAGCACCTGGACATAAGTTCTCACAGCAGGAGAAAGAGTGTGCAACAGTGGACAATGTCTTTAATAAAAGAAAATAGGGATGACCTAACATTTGGAAAAAAGCGCAAATGATTTTTACAAAAAGAAATAAAAGATATCCTACTGAAACTGAATTATTTTACTGTTTCCCATGAGCAGAGATCACTGTTGGATTTTTCAAGACAAAAATAATGTTTTGAAATGTCATGGAGCTATAATGGTCAGATTCAAATAAAGGATATTCTCAGTCAATTTACACACTTGTATCCAGAGCCAGCAGGGTACAACTTTTCCATAGGTGGAATACAAAAAGAGATAAAAGGAGCTCTGAGATTGTAGACTAACTCTTCAACATTCAGAGTATTCTTTTCAGCCATAGGGCTGAAAGAGTTTTATTAGCAAATTTTCCACACAGTGGAAAACTCAATCAGGCAGAAAACATTCCAGTAACTGCAACTTCTGTTACAGGAAGGATACACACTGATCCACTATAATTAATCCACAAGAATTAATTTTAGTAAGGTAAACAAAACATCTTTGCAGAACATTCAGTTAAAAAAAATATTGGATTTATGGGAAAGGAAGAAATCAGTTTTTTTCCAATTCCTTTACCTTTAAGGTGGGGCAAAAATAAAATCTTAGTGGTGATAATGGTGCAGTATTGAAGTCCCAAGGTGACTATGAAGCATGAGGAAACTTCATAGGAACAGGTTGGAAGGCCTGGATCCTACACCTTCTGTGGAGTTAATCATCCTTGGGAAGCAGCCATGTTGTCCTTTATGTTGTAACATGGGGGTTCAAAGAAGTAGAATATTAGCTGCCTTTCCCATCCTGAAAGTAGTCTTTAAATGTTGTATCCATCTGTGACAGAAGAATCTGACTAAAAAGAATAGGATTTTTGTTCTGTAATTTAGAAACACTGTGGCATATGTCCTTTCCAGAGTAAGCTGGAGAGTCTTTATTTTCCTTCTGAAGTATAAGAATCGAGGGGTGGGATGGGGAGGGGAAACAGTGATATCCTTTTCAGATGACTCCAATTTGTAGTTGATATTGAGATGGTTTCTGTGCCTTGATTAGGCTCTGTGAGACTTGGCATAGAATTAGTGTGATTCTATGTACCTGTATCTGTTTCAGTGATTATGAAGGACCTGAATTAAAATTCTAGATCTTTACCATTAAAAATGAATATTTTCTTCAGATACTGAAAATCCTCTCTCTTTCCTGCAATTAGATCATTACATTAATTCAGTTGCCAATTACAAACACACACGCACACACACACACACATATATACAGCACCAACCAACATTATGGAAAGTAAGTGTAACATTCCTGGGTGTAGATGCCAAATATCCTTCCTTCCCATTCCATTAGCATCAATTGCCATCAGATACATGTATGCATAGGTGAGCTCTACGTATGTCCTGGTGAAGTCAAATGCTTCCCCTGAAATTCCCTTTGAAAGAGACATCCGATTACCACGTTCCTGGAAAAGATCAAGGAGAGCTCAACTTTTCTCTGCAATGATTTGTCAAAGATAAATTGATTGGTATCATTTACATTAGTGTAGGGTGACCAACCGTCCTCTTTTGCACGGACATGTCCTCTTTTTACGTCCTGTCCGGGGCGTCTGGGCGGGTTTTA
>JAEANM010022940.1:0-11481 GCA_017656035.1 Myanophis thanlyinensis
TGTGTATGTGTGTGTGTGTGTTTACAGTCAGAACCAATTCACAAAGCAAGATTGGGAAGAAAGTAAAACAGAATTAGTTTATGCAGAATACAAATATATATAAACAAATGATAAGATGCATTCTTTGCTAAAAAGTTTATATTGTACTTTCTTACCAAGAAAATTTCAATTTCCCAAAAAATACAATATGCATTGTCTCCCTTTTATAACTGAGAAACAGAGAGCAGAAACCCAAGGCATACTTTGTATGCAGGAGTCCAAATTTAAATCCATAGTCCAAATGTTACTAAGCTACAATTCCTCCTAGCCCCAGCCAGCAAAATCAGTGATAAGATATGTTTAAAGTAGTAGTTCAGTAGAGGGTCACAAGTTTACATGTCTTAACTAAAGTTTCCTAGGATTTGAATATGATTTGGATATGATTACCAACAGTTCTAGGCTGCTCAAATATCAGAACATGAAAACCAGTATCTGTCAGCATCAAGTGCCTGTTTTTTTCTAGAAATGGTAATGGTAACATTCTCACCCAAATATAGAAGTGATCGTATTTTGGTGTGTTGCCTGGAATTCATTTTTTTGTTACAGTATTAAACAGATATTGAATTTTATAATTAATGCGGTGCATGGTCTCTCTTGAAATCCCCTTAATTACAGATTGGCTCCAAGGATTAGGCAGCATGGATTTTAATTTTAACTGAAACAAAAAAGAAAAAAAGAAAGCTCCTTAAAAATTATTCTGTCAGATCAATTGTCAAAACAAAAAACAATTTAAACATCTTTTGACATGTGAGCTTGTCAGCTTCAAAACACTAAAACAAAGTTAAGTGAACCTTTAACCTAAATTGTGTCATGTCGTTTTCCAAATGTTTTATTAACTGTGACCTTGTAGAGGAATGTCTAGCTCTCTCAAAGTTTTGTTTTTTCAGTTTTTCTTTAGAAAAATAGATCACACTCTTGCTGAGTTTTGTTTATGTTCAAAGGAAAATGACATCAGCTTTCATGTTTTCAAAAACTTGCCCAGTGGAATTTGCATAGTAATAATAGCAGAAGCAACTTAAATCACATTGTATCAGGTTCCTATATACTTGGTTATAAAATACAAGCTGGTATCATAGTTTTAGTTTATCAGATGTAATTCCAAGATTTTTCTCCCCCACAAAGTAGCACAGAGCTGTGAAATGTAGATTGGTAGATCAGCTCAGAAACACATGCAAATTTGCTTCGTTTACTTATTAAATATTAGCCTGACTTCCAAAACATAAATTTTAAACAATATTTTATTTTACATTTTTCTGGTCTTCTTAACATTAATAATCATATTCCTAATAATCTTGTATCTTTCCACTTGACTTACATATAAACTGACATCCAGAAAAACATGCTGAAAATTGATATTTAAAAAAAAAAAGAGAAAGAAAACAGAGTACACGTCCAGTTGTTAACTAATAAATGAAGAAAGTCAAAGGTGTAAAATTAAAAATTCTAGAAAAAATATAGTAAATACAATTGGATTATTACATCACAGAATCTCAAAACTTCAGAATTATTCAAATTAACCTTTTTGTTAGGACCATCCTTAACACTTTTTTGTTCTTGTTGCTGCAAGCGAAGATTAAGCCATTTCAACAGAATGTGAGCTGCGTTGAGAAATTTTTTCTGAACTGAATTTGTTTTGTTGAAGCAGATATGTAAGAAACACAATTTCTTTTCATGTACAGCTGCTTGTAGACAAGGCCACCAGTCTTCTTCCACAATTGTGGCTCTGTGTCACTGGGACTGTATGAAAAAGGTACATCCCAAACTAGGCAAGACAAATTAGACCAGGGATGTCAAACTAGCAGTCCACAGACTGGATGTGTCATGTACAGGCCATACCCACCCCAGCTCCGTGAAGGACAAAAATGTTGCGATACATCATGTGACAGCAATGTGACGCCACAAGTTTGACACCCCTGAATTAGACAAAGCACTTCTACTTAGTTTGGAGAAGTATTTTCCCCACACTTTGCTTCTCTTCGATAGATCAGATTGTTCTAGGAATAATTATCTTTAACTATCCAGAGAAGTACCATTAAAATTAAGAAATGAGTTGCAGTTTTGCACAACTGAAAACTTCTGCTTTATTTATATTAAATATTGTGAATTAGTTTCAGGTGTTTTCAGCCCATTACAATAATACAACAATGAGAATTTAATTCCAAACTTTTTTAATGCAAATAAGCTAAAATTCCTGATCACACAGATAGACTTTCTTTAATATGAAACTAATTAGTATCTATTGGAATTAGAAAGGAATTAGGTAATCGCACTGATTTTACTTTTCTGGTGTCAATGCAAACATTTTAGTTCTCCTTTACATACTTGCTCAGATAGCTCTATTAGGATTCCACATAATTTTGTACCAAAATGAATCCTTTTTCGTATTTTGAGCATTCCAGATATTTTACCCACCACAACATCTTGTTTACAAAAGGAAAGACTGCCCATACAACTATGTGTTCATAGGCTTCCATGGCCAGGGTCTTGCATTAACACAACCACTTCCAGGGAAGTTGACAACATTTGAGGAATTTTGGCAAGAGACAGAATATAAGTAGTGTTTTAAATAATATTTATTATGAATTGAGCTTAGGTTTTTCCTACCTAACTTTGCAGATGTAGTTGCATTGTTGACTTATCTATTGTGTCTTTTAATAATTATATTCAAATCTTGTAATACAGTATGAGAGAATGGTGATGGTTTTGGCCCATCTCTTACCATTTTAAAGCAGAACTCTTCATGCTTAACCAAACGTACATGAATAAGTTCAAAAATATCTCTAATTTCTTCTTTGTATTGAAACTTAGGATTCCATCTCAATTAGTTTATTGACAGGTTGCTCCCAATTCTGGACAGCCCATAGAGAGAAGCAAGAAAGTTATTTTCATCTTACATCTGTGACATAAAAAGATAATTTTGAATTTTCTTTTTGTATTCTAGAGTTTAAATGATTCTATTCAATTTTGCGTCTGCAAATTTGTCTTTAACCAAATCATTAATGAAAATATTGAAAAGCATTGGATCAAATTCTATGGCAGCCCTCCAGGCCTTTGGTGAGAAAGAATGAGATCATTGACTTCCTTCTATTAATCTTTCACACTTGCCATCTTTCCTCTTATATTAGTCTTATTGTAGTTTCTTTATTTGTTGTGAGCTGCACAGAGCTGTTGGAAATTGGGTGGCATACAAGTTTGATAAATTATTATGATTGCTTATACAGTCAGCCAGATGTTTAAACTAGATTTGACATTTTTTTATCCACTTATCGAATCCTTTCCAAGGATTTGGGCTAGGCAGATGTTGATGTTTGATGGTATAATAGGTATCATCACAGGATGTAAGCTGTTCTGAATAAATCTGCCTTTTGTGATTGACTGATGATAATTTTTGTTAATGCCGATGATATTCAAGTATATTATTTTTGCTATTGCTGTCTACAGGATCTTTGTGCTTTCATCAAAATGATTGAGCAGCATTGCTCCATCACATTGTAAGCTTTACCCTGTTTGTACATGGAAGTAATGTCACAACACACATACAAAAGGAATGAGGACTGCATCAATGACACACTGCTTTTGTCTTTCTGCTCCATTATCCCTCTCCCTGGATGCCATTGGATATTGTTTCTTTTCCTTTTATTATGAATATATTTTCATGAACCACCTAGAGTCATTTAGGTGAGATGGGTGGTGGAGAAAAATGATAGATAGATAAAATATTTAAATACGCCTTTTGTTCTGTTAATGTTTTTAATGTTAATAGATTTTTCATTGTGAACTTCCGTTATCCAGCCTGACCCAAGTTATAACTGACTAGGAGATCAGAGTTCATAAAAAAAAAAAAAGTGACCCCATTGGGGACAAGGAATTAGCTAGCTAGTTTCCCGGATTGTGGCCTCTCTGCTCACCACATCAGTGCTTTCCAAGAAATTTATCTGCCAAATAAAGTAATTAGTAAAAAAAAAAAAAAATCATGACTAATTTTAACTTGGCTACATCTGAAAAGAAAGTTAGAAAAGGAACTATTTGCAAGAGATTTCCTAGACAATACTTTAAGCTCGGAGTTATTTTGAAGTGTTGAAAGGTGAAACATTTGACATTTTCTTGTTAAGCTCTCCTTTTAAAAAGAGAGGGCGGGAAAGAGGCATAGCTACAGTCGAGGGAAGGGTGTTTGTGGTTGTCCATGACAGCGGCTCCAATTTTAAAACACCTGTGTTTACTTTCCAGCTTTTCTCAATCTGCTGGAAGTGGCCAAAGAATGACACAGACAAACCTGCACCATGGCTGAAGTTGCCATCCAAAAGAAAGAGCAAGCGAGAGACAGATAGCAGGCCTTTAATGTAGCTAATCATTAATAATCCTTTTGACCCTAGTTCAAAATATTGTGAGCCTTTACTGCATGTTTTTATTTATGCTACCCTCAAGGGTAAAGCACCTATAGAATATTTCCTGAAAAGGAAAATTAGAGTTGAAATATTTTAATTATCTTTGAAAAATATATAGGGCAGCATTTCTAATGTATCTCTATGCATTTAAACAAGGTTTGTATATGTATGTAAAATCTTCCAGTTGAATTTGTTTTCAAAATTGGAATAATGTAGCCATTATTTAGGAGTTTCCCAGAGATTTTATTTTCAGTCTAAAATCTGTAATAAATTGGAAATGGATTGGTCACACTTTGTTATTTCTTAAACTTTTTATTTAAGCTGAAATTATTTTAAAAAATTTTACAATGTGAAATGAGAAGATGAATTAATAAATTATGTTTTCTTGGCTTTATCGTAAATACTATAGTTTGAAAAAATATACATGGAATTCCTCATTTTTGCTTTGGAAATCTGATCAGTATCTTTTTTTCTTTTAACAACATTCTCAAATTATGTTAAATTAAAGATTTTACTTTAATTTAAATCATACTGAACTAGAGCTTATTTTTGAGTTGGCATGAGTAGGATTACATAATGCACCTTCGTTCTTACATGTTACCTTCTGATGTTTTTGAAATGTGTTAGAATATTGGATTCTTATAAGAAGTTTCAACATATTGATGTCAAGGCAATCCAGGAATGTCAATCTTGGCATGTATTTAACGATATAGATATTAAACTGACTAAATACTATAAAATGGCAATCTTTTTAATTTCATCAGAAAAAGGATGGATGAGTATGTAAGTATGGATGTATGTTTGAGCTGTGCTGCTGAATATACATTTTGTTATTGTCCTGTATGTTGCCAGTTTTAGAGATTACCTAGGAGTCACAATTAAATAATTATTAAAACTTTATCATATGCCATTGTACCTGTTTAATTCCTGTTTAAAATCTGTTTAATAAGAAGAAAGCAAGATAATTTTTAATCCAAGAAAGAAAATGATCAAGTTAGAAGATTTCATTAAAGGTAGGTTAACAAAATGTTTATCTTCACCAGAGGTGTTAAACTGCTGGCCTGCCAGCCGGATGCATCATCTGCAAACCATGCCTAAACCAGCTCAGTGAATGGGGAAAACATCATGAAACATCATGTAACAGCAATGTGACACTATGAGTTTGACACCCATGATCTATAGGGATACATGAATATGAAAGAACATGTACTGTACTCTCAAAACCAAAATTAAGGTGGTATTAGGAAGTACTGGTCATGTTTTTTGGTTCATTGGGGCAAAAACTAACATTTCAATAGGATAAACAATTAGGATCAGAAAGAATGATAGAAAGTAATTATCAAGATTTCAAATTATCTAGAAATCCTAGATAAATCTAGAAATCTACAGAGATCCATAAACTAGGGCCGGTTGCAAAAGACATATCTTTATCTAAATCCATGAGCTAGTTTTGACTAAGTTCATCAACTTTTTCACATTTTGTCCACATTTTGCCACTTTGTTCAGTACTTCCTAATCATCTACAAAGAAGTGAAAAAGATTCAATCCAATTCTGATCTAACAAATATTAACTGAATTCAGACATGTTGAATTGCAATGCAGCCCCCAAAGAAGTCGTGCTCCATGGGCTGAATAGCTAACAACATTTACAATCTGTGCAGGTGCATTCTGTACCAGCTGAAGTTTCCAAATATTTCTCAAGGGTAGCTCCATGTAGAGCATGTTGCAGTAGCCCCGATGGGAAGTCATGAAGGCATGAATGACATTGAAAAAGTTTCTTGATCCAGGAATGGGTGTAACTGGTGCCCAATGCAAAGATGTACTCTTAGCTACATGCTCTTCCAGTAGGAGAGGAACCTTCTAGATTGCAAACCAGATTTATCTAAGGCAGAATCACCCCATAGAAAAACCTTGGTACTGGAAGGCCCAAGCACACAAAGCTCTTGGTTGAGCCAAAGCCCACTGTGCTCTATCCAAGCTCCTACAACTTCCAGACATTGAGGTAGAATTTTTTGAATCTGATCCTAATTAGTAAGTCACATTATTTGCATAATACCACAAGTTTGTCATTTGCTACCCTTCACCTGCCACATTCACTTTCCTTATTTTCCAGCCATGCATAATCCCCTGCCAACCTGTAAAGACAATCTGACTGTTCATTTTTGCATTAATGTGAGAAACCAGAAACTCGATAAAAAAAATACCCTCCATATATATTTATCAGCAAGGTCCCAGAGAACACATAGGTTACGTTCCCACTTGGTAGATGTTCTTAATTTTCTACATGCCGTGAATTAAAAGCAGAGTTCTGTACCTGTTACTTTACTGTCTAGCAGGAAACAGTTTTACTCCAATAATGTGATAGGGTTATTACTCTAATAAGGAGATAAGGAGCAGCTGCTCACTTGAGCAAATTGAAGGGCTCGAGATACAGATATGTAAAATAGGCTATATCTTAAAACTGTTGGTTGTTAAACAGTCATTGGACTTAGAAATCTACTGTAACAAATGTAGGAAAGTGTGGCAAACAAATATTTCTATCTTGATCATAAAATCTTAATCATTAAAGATACCCGTTTTGTGAAACATCTGTTGCTTTGAAAAGTTTCCTTGGAAATAAAGAAAAAGACCAGAAGAACATATCATTTAGAAAAAAGGATTGGAAAACACTGTACACTGATATTTCAAAACAAACACACAAACCCCAATATTTGATAGGTTTATAATTTGCATTCATCATTAAGAAATGTTTCTGTGTGAAAATTTGAGAGGAATAACTTTACAAAAAGCTCAGAAATTACTTCAAATAAATTTTAACTGATCCAGTTTTAATTTTATATATTTTAATCAACTGATTACAAAATAATCCTGAAGTAATGAAAAAAACCTCCCAAACTCTTTAAATCCCATTTTTAGTTACCAGTTGTAACCCATGAAATCAATGAAATACAAGTTTTCGTTCCTTTTTTTAATGTTTACAAGTGTTACAGTTGACCTCTTTTTTCTATCCTTACTGAAGCTTATGATTCATCCTGACTTATGGTTTCAGTGCCTGCAGCAACAAGTTTTTAAACCTTCATATCTCTTCTACGTAGGTTTAATTACAAATCATAAACAGCCCCTCTAAACTAAAAAGGACTTGAATACCGGTGCTGAAGATAACATTGCAAAACTCAGTTGTGACCTTAGCATAATTGCTCTAAAGTATATTCCCAAATTAAACTTATGCAGAATTCAAATTCTCATAATAATTATTAGCAATTCTTAATGGCAGCTCAATCACATGTGTTTTTAAAAAGGACAGTTTTCCATACACTGTTTTAATAGTCAGACTATACTAGATTTATGCCTCAGCTCTTACCCACCTAGCGATTTAAAAGGCATGCAAATGTGAGTAGATAAGTAGGCATCCCTTCAATGAGAAGGTAACAGCGCTCTGTGACATTACGTTGGCTACATGACCATGGAAATGTCTTCAGACAATCCTGACTCAATGGCCTTAAAACAGAGATGAATACCGCCCCTTAGAGTTGGCAACAACTAGCAGTGTAAAATTTGCAGGAACTGCTTTTATTAGATTTATGACCTATGGTAATTATAATAAAAATATATGAAATGTTTTAATAATAAGCTCCATATTAAATTAAAAGGAACAAATTTTGCCTTTAAAGCACAAGATGGACATCTATTTATGAACCTGAAATATCCTTCTTTACATTTGTATCACAGCAGATTTCGATCATTAAGATTAATTCTGCAGAAATATTCCACAGCATATTCTGTGCAAAATCAAGAGGTATCAAATAAAGGGAAATGGCTTGATGACTTATTCAAAAGAGGGTTCATTATAGCATGTTATTGAATGCAGATTAGAAAGAAACAAATAATTATCTTTAGCATCACTTCAGAATTTATTTTGAAAAGTAGTTTCAGAAGGAGGTTGAAATTACCTTATAAGAAGATAGATTTGTAATATTAATGCTATATTCATCAAAATTTTAAATTAAACAGTTTATTTTATTTTATCTCCTAGAAGTTTTTTTCACTCATTTTTTTCTGTTAATATGAAGTTTTGGTAAATCCCAGCTCAAATCAGAGATATGTGCCTAATGGGCTTGTTTAATAAGAAGTAAATATTATGAGTAACTTAGTTTGAACTCTGATTCTACCTATTTTAAAATCAAAAGGGAAAAAATTCATATGAATAAAATCAAAATGCATCCTTTCTATTTTGTTAGTTACTACTGTTCAGCTTAATGTTAAAGTAGTATGAACATGACACCAGAATCAATTAAAAAGTTATTTTATCAAGGAGAAAAATTTCCCTTTGGGAAAGGTGGAATGAAGGCTCAAAATATTTATAATAAAAAAATTAATGCAGAGTAAATAATCCAGCTTCATAAGCAATTTTAAAAACATATTTTATTGAAAAGTGTAATGCTGGTTTTGGTATGCTCTGTGTTTTTATATATTGAACCTTCAAGCTGTGAGTTTTACAAACCACACAGTAAAATACCTGTATCCATTTGATCCAATTCTACTGATATAGTTTATACTGTATATTCAAATTAAGCTTTTGTATGCTATGACTCAGTTACTACTTTATTTCTTTAGACATCGTTAACCATCAATGCTATTCTGCAGGTATTATTCATATCACTTGAGAAAAGTAACACACAAATTTATTGAGTACTTCATGTTTATATTCTAGACCTGAAGTTCAAAATTAGAGCGCCACTGTTATCTTTGATATATGATCAATAGGCAATAGGAATATTTAAATTTTAAATTAAAAATACTTAATACTTAATTAAGTGATACTTAATCAAATCCCTTTCATCATCACTGTGATTGATTATTTTCTGGGATAGGTTTATAGAAAAATTGTTCTTTGTCCTCTGTATCCCTTGCTCGCTATTTCATTCTTTTCATGTCAATTATTAACACTCTGACGTTGCTTGTTGCTGCAGTAACTTTGTTTCAATGCAACTGTTGCCAGGAGAATTTTGTTGTGAGCTTGATTGTAGCACACATATGCACACACACACATATATACAAGCCAGTATTTTATTAGCTCTGTTGAGACCAAACATATGGATAGCTTCCAGCACTTCTAAGATTTTATTAAATTTTTCCTATTCTGACTTCAGATTTCCTACAAACTTCTTATACCATATGTATGTCCTAGAACCATTTTGAATATTTTTTAAAATAGGTATACTTTAGAGAAAAGGGAAAGATGAAGAAGGAAGGTAGAAAGATAGACAGCATTAATGAGATTCATACCCCTTTAAATTATTTGAAGTCTCCTACTGGACTTCTGCAGTGCAAATATTGATTATATATACTGTAGTTACAAGCAGTGCAAAGTACTGTCCATTTCAAGAATGAGTGTCAGTACTCTTCATCTTTATGTGTATATCTATACACTCTATCTCAAAGGCCTGAGAGGTATAGTTTGTGCACTTGCATCTTCGGGAGTTTTTATTTTAATAGCCAGAAGTCCTTGAATTTAAAATATTTAACCTTCCACTCATATTTGTTTAAGCTAGATTTATCCATGGAGTAACTACAGTTAAAATCCATTGCTTATAAATTAAGGGTCACTGATTATTGCCCAAACAACAGGTATCCCAGCTCCAGAGTTGTCCTGTGGCAGTGTAAAACTGGCTGGGGAATTCTGGAAATTGAAGTCCAAACATCTTAAAGTCGCCAAGGTTTAGAAACACTGTCCTATGGTTAAGATGAGCAGTCGGTAAATTTAATAAAGAAATAAATGAACTATGTTTCATATGCAAAAGGAGAGTTCAAATGTACTGTAAATTAATTGATCCAATTGTTTGCGATATGACTTCTAAGTTTCTGTTTTAGCGCCCTATGAGAATTATGATATTATGTTGAAAAGATACATGTTGCTCAAAAGTGTGATTTTTTTTTAAAAAAAATTGAATTTAGCCTATTTTAGAGCAGAGCAACGGGTTTTGACCTTTTATAGAACCATTTGAATGGATTATTCTTATAAACTAGAATTATTTTCTATAAATTATATAGAGCCTTTACTGATAGATTTGATAAAATTACATTATTGTTAAATTCATGTTAACATATTTTTTTCTTAAAACAATGACTGTAAAGAAAGTTTTATTTTATACTATATCTTAAAAAGACCTCAAAATTTATGTTTAAGTAGCAATTAAATGCTACATTTAAACTCTGTATTTGTTTGATTTCTGATGTTTGCTCATCCTGTCATTCCCTTGTGTTTTTTAATTAACAAGTATGTGATTATTGTCAAGTTTAAAAGTTGTCTGAATAGTTTTTTTATAGTAATTCTGTCTGAGACATTAAAAAAGGACACAAAAATGAATGCCTTAATCTTCATTTTCTATAAAGCAATGTATTTAAGTATGGACTTTAGTTGAAAGATTAGAGTAGTCCTTTACTGGACTGTTTATAAAAAAAAATATTTTACATTTTTTTCTTTTTCTTTTCCAACATAAATGTTCTAGAATTACATTCTTTGCCTCTCAACTTTTAAACAGACATCACTTGTTTTTGTTCAGGACATATGACAAAAATCTGTAATTTGTCATTCACATTTCGTAACCTATTTACTTAAATCCTGTTAGGTATTATTTTATCAAAGAAGCTTGATTTTCTATTTAAGACATTTTGCTAATCTTGCACAATAATATCTAAAACAGCCTTGGCTTACAGAAGCCATGCTTATCCTATTCAGCTAAACTGTACCACAAATGATGTTCAGGCTGGATTGCTGCTATAACCACTTAAAGTCTGCTGGCACCAATATTTGAAGGAGGGGGAGAGAATGAAAGAGATATTCTTACTTTTAAACTGAAAACCTATAAAGTAACTGTATTTTAGTTGCTGAAATTCAAAGATAGAAGCATTATGACATTTATCACCTGTATTATTAATAGGAGATAATTACTGCAAAACAGCTGGCTGTTGATTTTAGTGAGCATCAATTGTTCTCCTGCCCCAGCTGTGGGATAATAAGGACAGTCAACACATCTGTTTCAACAGCTGGTAATTA
>JAEANM010022941.1:0-11480 GCA_017656035.1 Myanophis thanlyinensis
GGGTGACTAGCCCGGCCCGCTTGAGATCAGATTAAGCTGTATTCGGCCCCCAGACCAAAATGAGTTTGACACCCCTGGATTATGGGGTCTTCTACTCAAGCAGAGGGTTGGACTGGAAGGCCTCCAAGGTCCCTTTCCAGCTCGATTCTAATTCTGATTGTCCAGTTTATTTTTTTAAATCCTCCCATTCTGGGAGGCAGAGGCTTGATTAATTAAGCTGTAGTACAATTTGTCCTTCCTTCTAGGTTGGCTCTCTCCTTGGCAACCCTTCACCTGTTCCTTCCTGTCCTGCCCTCGGGCGCTTTGGGGGATGAGTCAGCCCTCTCCTCTCTGTGGGAGCCCCTCAAGTACCGGAAGAAAAACTAGCTTGTCCCCCCTGCGCCTTCTCTTCCATAGCCTGTCTCCCTCAACCATTCATTGAACCATGCAGCCTCCCAGAGCCCTGGTCATCGTTGTGGCTCTTTTTCCTGTCGTGGTGACCAGAACTGCGGCTTCACCAGTGCCATACAAGGGGGTGGGTGGGTCATCATGTCTCATGATCTCAACTCTGTCCTTCGGTTGGTGCAGCTCGGGTGCATTAGGGGCTTTTTTGGCAACTTGTTGGCCCCTCCTTAAGTGGTTTTCCACTGTGAGGCACAGAGCCTTCTCGCCATTAGTGCTCTTGAGCCAGGTAGGTAACCCCTAATTTGTATGTAGGCATTTGGGGGGAGGGTTTCCTGCCTGAGTGCAGGACCTCCCTTTCCTCACCACTGCACCACTCAGCTGCATCTAGTGGGAAAGCTGCATCTGATGGGCCCTAATCTGTCAAGAGCCTTCTGAATCTCGAGTCATGGATGGACCCGGCTCATCCAAGAAACTCTTTCAGAACAAGCACATAAACCAACCAGAAATGGCTATTGCTATTCTCTCCCTCGTTCAGTCCTCCCCGCACCCCAAACTCTGCTGCGAGGTGGGAGCGGCTCAGAGGCACCCAGCAAACTCCCAGGCCTGGGACTCAGGTGTGCCTGGATCTCCCCAGTTCTAGCACGGCACTTTCCCCATCCACCAGGCGCTCCATGGCACTGAGCCGGCTCTCACATAGACTTCCCCTTCCTCGTTGCAAACTGCAGGTACTGAGCTGAGCACTTTGTCCAGGCATTTCCATCTCTTATTGTTGTGTTGCAGAGTTTAACTAACAAATGAATAAAGGTGTCAAATTTTTTGGGTGGCACTTTCCGTGTTGATAAGTGAAATGCCACCATAGATTCTGATTGTGAGTGCACATAGATATCAGGTTATATGGGCGATTTAAAATCCTAGGGTGTTATACGGCTGAACTTCATGCTGTGCAGTTGACCTCTGGTCGCCCCCGATAGCCCTCACCTTGGTGCATTGCTAACTGAAAAGAGAGCCCCACTCCTCTGATCATTCATCCTCGGGTTCATCATCAGGGTGCCCCTGATTGTCCCTAAGGAAAGTTTGGGGTCTCATCTCAGGACAACCGAAGACCTCTTGGTCGGCCGTGCAGCAAGTTGGGGACAAGAGGAAGGTGACATGATGAGACCCCAGCCCTTAAAAATGGCTGGGAGCATCACTAAGGATGGGGAACATGGATGAAGGACTTTTAAGGTGTGCTAGGAAGAAAGACAGAGAGTTGATGCAAAAACATCCCCCCCCCCCCGCACAAAGAATGGGAGTGGAAACAAGAATGGACTCGCCTGGGCTTTTATGTCTGTTCTCATGCGATGAAATACATTTGAATTCAAACCATCCAAGATTTTTTCAGCCGTCCAATCAGATTCTTTGTTTCGCAGCCAGGAAGAGCCAAAGAGGGCTGGCAGTTTTCTTCTGAGGGACGAGGTTCAAGTCCATCTCCCAAAAAGAAACACACATGTCCCAGCCCCAGCCCCGATGGCAATGTCCACTTCAGGGTCATTTGGTCAGTTCCAGTGATGTCCTGCACTCAGCCCAGCACATGAGATCTGACTCCAGCACTGCTGACCCTAATGTGCCAGAGTCCATAATCCACCGAGCGATTTCAGCCAGTAGCAGCTACCGGTGCTTGACATAGTTTCCCGGGTTCTGGAATGGTTTGGCTTCTTCCGCAAATAGATAAGAATTCTGACTTATAAAGTCAAAACTCTTCCTACTGTTAAGTTAAAAAATGGTCTATTCCCATTTCATAATTGTGTACTTAAAAGTGAAGGTACTTCCTCCTCTTTGGAAGCTGTTGGAGCATCAGGAAGGTTCGGACGGCTTGAAAACGACCCGAGCGAATGCCAGGTGTCACCGGCTCTGGCTGCAGCTCAGCACCGGCAGAGGGGAATCGGGGAAACGTATCAATGGCGTTCACCACTTGGAGAGCCTGTGAGGTTTTCCAATCAGATTCTAATATGAAATGTGCTGTTAAACGAACAAACAAACAAACAAACCACAATTTACTCTGGACCTTTGGTGTGGGGAGCAGTCAGAACTATCACCAAAACATTCAGGGCAAAGCCAGGCTTTTGCCAGGCCTGGCAGCTTCCAGCCCCATGGGTTTCACCTCCCAGAACCCTGCTTTCATCTCCTGCCTCTTTGGGGGGGACCCACACACCCCAAACCGAGTGGAGAGAAAGTGCTGGTCTCTTGGTTGCTAGCATTTTGCACAGAAGAACACTGTGTGTGTGTGTGTGTGTGTGTTGCACATGATAGTTTTGCCCACGAGAAGAGTTTTGGCTCAGCTGGCACTGGCCCAAAGCCAGCGTGGTCCTTGAGGCTTCCTCCCAAGCCAAAATCTTCATGGCTTCCTGGGAGGTTGTTCCCCAAAGCCCAGGCAAGTTGGTGTTCCCAGCTGGCTTGAAGAGAGGATCTCCCCCATGACTGGATTCATCAATGGGGGGAGAGAGGGAGGTGGGGGCAGGCACAGAAAAAAAGACCCCCTGACCTGAGGAAGTCCGGGGCTCTCACGATCATGTGCTGGAAGTCTTCCAGAGAGAGCCGGCCATCGTTGTCCAAGTCGGCTTCGTCAATCACTTTGTTGCATACCAGGCTGACCTCTTCCAGGGTCAGTTCTTTGCGGGTCAGCTTGTTGACTGTCTTCTCCAGGTCAGACTTGCAGATGTAGTTGTCATCATTAAAGTCTGCCAAAGGAGCAGCAATGCTTAGTGGCAGCCAGAGGAGAGCCTCCCTTCACCCACCCTTGGCCTCTAACCTCCGCAGACGGAAAGGGAGCACCTTTTCACAACCAGGCCACGTGAGTGAATGGCTAGGCACACGCATATGCCTGCACACACAGCCCCACTCACACGAATGTTGTGGGCACTCGTGACCCCATTTACGCGAGCAACATGTGTTCGTGCACACGTGCCTGCCTCTCTCTCTCAAAAGCACCCCTCTTCTCTCTCTCTCTCTCTCTCTCTCTCTCTTTCAAACACACACACAAAGAGGGATAATGGGTGGGAAGCTGAGCCTCTGTGGAGCTCTGCCTGAACCCTGCAGCTGGCCCCATGGAAATGAAGGGCTCAAGAGGAAGGGGGAATGCAGAAGGCCTTCCTTCTAGGAACTCCCAGAAGGCCTAGGGTTTCCCAGCCCTGAAGGCTTCCCAGCAGAGAACAGGGAGGGGGTGCTGGTGGAGGCATGAGAACGACTTTCCTCTAGCCCCCAGGAGCCCCTGGCAGAGGAATGAGCCTTGGACCCTTGACCTGCCCCCTTTGCTGCAGGTGTGCCATTTGGCCATGGCTGGTCCTTCCCCCCACCCTGCAAAGGAAAGATAGGGCCCCCGGGAATTCCAGTTCATTAGCCCAGTGCGCCTGGCTGGAGACCTCAGTGTTCTTGGTGGTGGTAAGGAGGGAGGGACAATATGGTGGCTGCAGCTCCCTGCCTCCCTCTGAGTGGTCCGGGGTTCCTCCCTGTGGATGGCACCCCCCTCCCACTCCGGCCCCTGCCCACTCACCGTAGATTTTGAAGGCATAATAGGCCTTGAGGTCACGTGGTGCCATTTCACTCATGACTGAGAACATGTCCAAAAAGTCATCCAAGGTCATGTTGCCTTCCCCGTCCTCGGAGAAGACCTCGGCTATGCGCTGGCGGAAGGGATTGTCCTGCAGGGAGAGGAAGCAGCGGAGAGCAGAAGGCGGAGAGTCATGAGATAGGCCAGAAAGGGGCCTTGGAGGTGTTCTAATCCAACCCCCTCCCGAAGGCAGGAGACCTTGTAGCCTCCTGGACAAAGGGCTGTCCAATCTTTTCTTGAAAACCTCCAGCTTCAGGAGGAGAGCGGTTCCTGGACAGACGATCGGAAAATTCCTTCTGAATTCCAAGCTGAACCTCCCTCTGGTGAGCTTCCAGCCACTGATTCTGGTCCTGCCCCCAGGTACCATGGAGAATCACTCGGCGGCCACTTCCCACCGACAGGAAGACGGCTAACATGCCTGTGCCTTCTCTCCATGAGGCTGAACATGCCCAGCCGGTCTCATTGAGTGAGATCTGGAAGAGCCAGTAGGGAAGGGAAGGAGAGGAGAAGAAGGGAACTCTCCCCGCACCCCAATTCAGGAACCTTAAAGCCAGCTCCATCCGTTGCCTCGTTTATCCCTTGAGTGGGTTCAGGTACAAGCTAAAGAGAGGGCACAGGGTGCCACCCAGGGCACCACATATCCACATCTGGCACATCCCTGCAGCCAGAATCAGGAGATCCTGGGGCTGAATTTTGGTGCCAAATGGCTGGATTCTGGCTACAAGTTTTTCCCACCTTCTTTTCACCTGCCTGCCCTTCCTACCTGTGTTTCCCCCAAAATAAGCCCCGGTCTTATTTTCTTCTGGACCACAAAATAAGCACTAGGGCCTATTTTTGGGAATGTCTTATTTCTCCCCCCCAATGTACGGGAGACCCACTTCTTCTGCTTGCTTGCAGCGGGACAGGTGTTCCAGTGCCACAGTGTCATCATTGTGAGGCAGGGGGGTGGAAATGTGTCACGCATCCCACACTGGCTTACCTCAGGGTCCCTGCAGCCAGGCCATTTACACCCCAACATTTGCCTCACCTCACGGCCATGGCATCAATGCACCATTTGGCCTCTTCCTCCTCCATTGTGGCTGTGAGCAAGCAGAAGAAGTTGACTGGCAGCCACATGGGCTCCTGCTGGACATGGTTGCTGGTGCTGCCTCTGCAAGGCAAGTATTGGGGCATGGATGGCCTGGCTGCAGGAGCCCTGAGATAAGTCGTTGTGGGGTGCATGGGGCAGTTCCACCACCACTCTACCTTGCCTCATGGCTACAGCACCTCAAGCAACCAGATGAAATAGGTGAGGGCCCCCGGCTACACAGGCTCTTAAGTAGGGCTTATTTTGGAGGGTAGGGCTTATATTAAGTGCACATTGTTTTAAACCCCCCCCCCCAGTGACCGGGCTTATTTTTGGGATAGGTCTTATTTTGGGGAAAATAGTTATTTCCACCCTTAAATGTCCACGGCAGGATATTTATACTATGGTGTGGCTGAGGGTGCCTTTGGGGAGGGGAGCAACTTTAGCCTCTCTTTTTTGGATATTTTAGGATCTCGTGGGTGGGGGCCAGTTGGCATTGCAGGCGACCCCTCCCTCAAGGAAAATGAGGCTAAACATACAAAAGGAAAGGGAGAACAGCCACGGTTAGGGTACTTAAGGCTCTTTGTGGGTTTCAGCGCACTTGACTCCCCCCCTTGTTTGCCCCACTGAATTATTTGCAGACTGAGGGTTAGGGGTGGACTTTCTCACAACACACACACACACACACAAACTGTCCATCACTCCTCTTGCAAATCCTCCTGGGGCTTGGGCAGTGAGCTGCCTGGGCAGTGAGCCTAGAGGAGAGGCCCAAATCCCACAGAGACATTTCCCCCCCCCCCCCAGCCACTAGGCAAGACCAGCCCTAGATGTCCTGCCTTCCCCCACTCACCCCCACGTGTGTGTCCCAAGCATGTCCAGGTCCAAACAGGCTGCCCTACCAGCAGAGAAGCCCCTGCTTCTCCCCCCCCCCCCCGGTACCTTGAGCTCCGGCATGCTGGCAATGAGCTCATAGGGGAGCTTCACGCTGGGCTTCCTGGTGTAGTCTTGTGGCACTAACTGGGGTGCCAAGTCCCGGTATTTGTCAAACAGCCTAGGAGGAAGGAAGCAGAGTAAAGGTTTCCATCTCGGCTGATGGACCCCATCCTGGCCTCAAGGGTCCTGCCTTCAGTTGGCGAGACAAGAAGAGAGAATGCCCCTCTTGTGCTGAGGACGCCCAGGAACGCCGCCTTGCACCAGGAAAGCTTCCCAACTGGCACAAGGCTTGCAAAGCACCTGCACCACAAGGGAACCCTTAGCCTTGGCAACACTGTGGACATGGGTTGCTCCGGCACCCCTGGTTATGTTCGTTTATTTATTTATATCCCACCTGTATTATTTTTATAAATCGCTCAAGGTGGGGAATATGTGAAGACTCCTTCCTTCTCCTAGTTTCACTACCTGTGTGGTGAGAAAAAGGGACTGGCCCAAAGTCACCCAGCCGGCTCCCCTGAGGTGGGACTCCCCTTCTCCTGATTTTTAGCCTGGGGGCTTCAGGGCTAGGCCGAGCTGGCTCTCTGAACAGTAGATCCACTCTTGAATTGCTGTTCCTCTCACAGACTTTTTCTAACCTTCTGATTCTTCCTGCAACTTTATTCCAGGTTCTGAATTCCAGGATGTAGAATTTCCTTTAAAAGACATTCCTTCAGGCCTGCCAGAGTCATCGGTCTTTCTGTTGCCTCAAAATGAAACATTCCCAGCTCCCTCCAGCCTCTTCTTCATCAGCCATGATGCCAGTTTTTGGAGTCTGTGTTTGCATGAAAGTGAATTTTCCTGAATCACAGTTGGAGGCACTGTAAGTGTTGTCTGGCGTGTATATGTGTGTGTGTGTGTGTACATATACACACTTAGAGTCATTGAATCCTAGGGCCAGAAGGGACCTTGGAGGTTTTCTATTCCAGCCCTCTATTCAAGCAGGAGACTTCATACCATCCCAGACAAACAGCTGCCTGATCTTCTCTTGAAAATCTCGAATGATGGGGCACCCACAACTTCCCCTGTTACCTCTTGCCCCACTTTCAAGTGCTTTGGAGGATAGACTCCCTTCTCTCTGTGACACCCCCCTTTCTAATTGGAAGACTGCTATCATGTCACCCCGAATTCCCTTGTTCTTCTTCCTGTGGTTTAGCCTTCCAGTTTAGCCCTTGGACTATAGGAAAAAAGTGGGACTTCCTCTGAGTTGCTAAATGTATCCTGTTGATGCAAGCTAAAATTTTGTTCTCCTGTTCACCGCCCCGTAGGTATCCATACAGGATCAGATCCTGCAGATTGGTATATTTGAGTCCTTTGCATTTGCTCTGCAGGTCTTGTTTGTCAGCCCTTGGCCCCGGAAGGATTCCTCCCCCTCATCCCAGGGACAGACTTGTTGCAATATTGTGTTGTGGGCTAACCCTAACCCTAACCGGTCAAAGCAACCCTTGGGCAGTCTCACTTGGTTGCTGTTGGCACTGCCCCAAAGACCTTTGTTGGCACTGCCTACAAAGGCTGTATCTCTCCCTTTCTCTTCCTGCCACCCTTCCCTCATTCCTCGGCTCGTCTTTAGGTTTCGATCTAAGCGTCTTGCTTCTTTCTGCCATTCGTAGGGTGGGCTCCCTTTTTTATTCGCTATTGGTCCCTCAAATGTGCGACTCTGGGGGGGGGGCAAAGTCATGAAAAAATAGCAATGGGGCATTTCCAAAACAGGCGGGTGGCAAGAGGAGAGCCATTCTTTATCACCGCTGTCCTTGTGGTGTGTGTGTGTGTGGAGGGGGGGAACGGGCCCTCTTTTCATTTTGACAGTTAAAGAGGAAGAGCAGAAGGAAGCCCACATTTCGAACACCCTCCCTTCCCGATCAATAATGCATGCCTTGTTCATGATGCAGTTATGGCCTTGGCTCCCATCCCAGAGATGAAAACGGGCTCATTCTTAGGTTTCACCAAAGGCAGGCTTTTTCCCAGCTGTGTGTCTTGGACACAGCTTGTAACAAATTGCAACTGAGAGTAGCTTTCTTCTGATGAAAGTGCTCGGATGTGCTGCCCAATGTGCCTGGGGTCCTGCCCTCTTGCAAGAACTATGACCCATGGAAGGAAAGGCCTTTGTAGCCTTTGTAGTGGGGGGGAGGTGCCTGATAAATCTATGTTCAAGAATAATGACCAAAAATTGCATTGCTTTTAAATT
Organism: Myanophis thanlyinensis; assembly: GCA_017656035.1. Classification (NCBI taxonomy): domain Eukaryota; kingdom Metazoa; phylum Chordata; class Lepidosauria; order Squamata; family Homalopsidae; genus Myanophis; species Myanophis thanlyinensis. The sequence continues at coordinate 8,191 of JAEANM010022941.1, forward strand.
GTGGCAGAAATTCTACGCACTCTGGCTTGGAGTAAAAGATGCTGAACTCTAGTGGGGGAGGGGCTCCCTTCTGAGTTGACACACATTGGTTTTTACTTGTTCACCTAGGTTGACCATATTTCATAGCCAAAAAAAGAGGACGGGGGGGGGCGTCGGCATGGGGGGGGCGTCAGTGTCGGGCGGCATGGGGGGGGCAGCGGCGGAGGGCGGCGGCGGCTTGGGGGGGGGCGGCGGCAGCTTGGGAGGGCAGGGGCGGCTTCGGGGGGGCGGCGGTGGCTTGGGGGGGCGGCGGTGGCTTGGGGGGGCGGCGGTGGCTTGGGGGGGCGGCGGCGGCTTGGGGGGGGCGGCTTCGGGGTGGTGGCGGCGGCTGCGGCGGTTTCGGCGGCTTCTGGACGCTCGGCTGCGGCGGTTTCGGCGGCTTCTGGGCGCGCGGCTGCGGCGGTTTCACCGGCTTCGGGGCGTGCGGCTGCGGCGGCTTCGGCGGCTTCTGGGTGCGCGGCTGCGGCGGCTGCAGCAGCTTCTGGGCGCGCAGCTGCGGCGGTTTTGGCGACTTCGGGGCGTGCGGCTGCGGCGGTTTCGGCGGCTTCTGGGCGCGCGGCTGCGGCGGTTTCGGCGGCTTCTGGGCGCGCGGTGGCGGCGTGGGGGGGGGCTGGCTTCCCTTCGCCGGAAATCGACAAGCTTGTTGACCTCGGCTTGTTCCGACAAGGCAGGGAAGGCGGGACTTCTTGCTTGAGCTGATTTGCCCGGACATGACATCCCACTTTTTACGGCCCGTCCGGGTAAATTTACAAAATTTATAAAACCCGCCCGGACGCCCCGGACAGGACGTAAAAAGAGGACATGTCCGGGCAAAAGAGGACGGTTGGTCACCCTAAGTAACTGTAACTGTAAAGATGATAATTTCTAAAAATGTTTAGAGTTTTAAAAGGAATATAAAATTAGAACAAGAAGTTTTCCCTTTGGATTGTTGGTTGAAGAACTTGAAAGTGTGTTGTGATTTTTGCTATTATAGATGATGACAAGGCAGAAAATCTAATAAGTGAAAATAGAAAGATGTATTATTTCTCACAATGGAAAAAAGGATGGGGGAAAATGGATTTGGTTGGGATGGCAATGTAAACTGTTTTAAACAAAGAAAAGATTTTATTCAATCTTATTTCCATTGGGAAATCACTTCTGGTTTTTTATGCTTGAAATAGAAGAAAATGAAACTTATGAGACTTTGAGAACTGAATAATTGTGTAGTTACAGAAATGGCTAGTATAATGAAATGTACTGCAAAAAGTTAATATTTCATTACTATAAAAAGTCATGAATCAGTTTTTCTCCTTTCTTTTTTATCCTGCGTCTCCATTTTTTAATTTTCATAATTTTTTATGTTATAATAAATTTTAATGAAAGATTTTTTTAAAATTAACATGGAAGGATTATGGCATGAACTGGCTGTGCTGATCCCAGTGGTTTTCGGCATTTTGGCTGCCATACCAAAAAAAATCTTTGATATATGTAGAATATCTGCTCATGGACAAAATTTCCATCTGTTTAATTGCCATAGGCCACACTGCTTGGATCCACGCATAGACTATGCTGATACATTGTTATATCCCAGGTTCTTGGAAGAACTCAGTATATATGAAGGCCAACACCAGTTAAAGAACTGGCAGCTCTAGTTTTCCATTGAAAAGATAATAGTAGTATTACTTACAGGTTAACAGAGTTGGAAGGGATCTTGTACATCATCTAGTCCAACCCACCACTCAAGCAGGAGACCCTACACCATTTCTGACAAATGGCAGCCCAATTTCTTCTTGAAAGCCTCCAGTAATGAAGTTCCCACAACTCCCGAAGGCAAGCTGTTCCATTGGTTGATTGTTCTCACTGTCAGAAAATTCCTCCTTATTTCTAGATTGAATCTCTCCTTGTTCAATTTCCATCCAGTATTCCTTGTCTGGCCTTCAGGTGCCTTGGAAAATATCTTGACCCCTTCTGCTCTGTGGCAGCCCCTCAAATACTGGAACACTGCTATCATGTCTCCCCTGGTCCTTCTCTTCACTAGACTAGCCATGTTCAGTTCCTATAACGGTTCTTCATATATCTCCAGTCCCTTAATCATCCTGGTTGCTCTTCTCTTCACTTTTTCTAGAGTCTCAACATCTTTTTTACAGTGTGGTGACCAAAACAGGATGCAGTATTCTAGGTGTGGTCTTACTAAGGCTTCACAGGGTGGTATTAGTACCACACTTGATTGTATCTCTCTGTTAATACAATTTAGAATTCTGTTGGCTTTTTTGGCTGCCGCCGCACACTGCTAATTCATATTTAACTGGTTATCCACTAAGATTCCAAGTCTCTCTCACTTTTACTGCTATTAAACATGGTTTCACCTAGTCTATATGTGTACTTTTTGTTTTTCTTGCCTAAGTCTTTAATTTTCTCTACATTGAATTTCATTTTGTTAGATAGAGCCCAGTGTTCAAATCTGTCAAGATCCATTTGGATCCTGAGCCTATCTTCTAATAGGGGTTAGCTATTCCTGCCAGCTTAGTATCCTGCAAATTTGGTAAGTTCCCCTTCTATTCCCTCATCTAAGTCGTTTATGAAGATGGTGCCATAAACAGGCTGCCGTCGTGACCGCTCCGATCCTATCTTGTTTTTGGCCAATTTAACAGATTTCTGGCCAAATCAAAGAATTGGATTTAAATTCAAACTCAACCTAAACTCAAATTAATTAATCTGGACAGCCTGGAGCAGCTCCGGTCCCGAAGCCAAGCTGGCTGGATCAGGAGAAAGCAGGGACAAAAGAGCACACAAACAAACAAACAAAGAGCACAAAGAAGCACAAAGAAAGAGGGATGAAAGAGCACAAAGAAGCCCAGGAGATGAGCAGAGGAGGAGAACGCTGGGCACAGAAAACAGGAAACAACCGAAGGGCCCTACCAGGTCAGGCTGGAATGGAACGGAGTGCAGAGGCAAGGTTTTACTACAAGCCATCATCCTCCAGAGCAGAAGCTCCAGGAGTGGCCCAAACAACCAGGACTGCCAGAGCAGCAGTGCCAAGAGAAGCCTTGGGAAACCAGGCCACCGACAGCAGCGCCAGGAGCAGCCCCAGCTATCCAGGCCAACAGAGGCAGCAATTCTAGGAGCGGACCCATAGCAAAGACTGCTGTGTGTGAGTAGCCGTGGGGACTTCAGACATCCCACCCCCCTTGCTCTCCAGGACTTAAATTGTAAAATCAACTGAAAATTCAATTTAAATCTTTTTTTTTTTTCAATTTAAAAATTCTTAACAT
>JAEANM010022942.1:0-11480 GCA_017656035.1 Myanophis thanlyinensis
CATAAATTTTTAAAACATGAATAGAATTAGTTTAAAAACAACAACAAAACTGCCTGAAAACATCTGGAAGAGGAGAAAAAAAAAAGCTTTAAAAAAGAAACTCCTCTGCCAAGCAACATTTGCATTTTAAGAATCCAAATCCTACAGCAGAAAGGAATGGATTAACGTTTCGGGTTCTGACTATATAATGGTCTACTCTACACTGTAGACCATTACTATATAACATATATGTTCAGACACCATCCTTTTTAAAAGCATAGTTTGTTGCCTATAGCCAGGTTCACATAAAACTAAATTATAATGGCTGAATTCCCACTATGAACTATGGCCTAAACTATAAACAAACCACACACAACTTACTGTGGTACGTTCCATTAGCTATAAGTTGACCATTGGAACTATGTGAGGTGGTTGGTCCCACTATAAGATAGATTCACAGTAGGCTGAACAAACATACGCGCATTAAAAACCTACTTATTCCAACAAGCCAGTCTGGCCTAATACTTAGCGGGGTTTTAAATTCTAAATTTTAATTTCAATAATTATTGGATTTTAATTGGTTAGCAATTAATTTTAATTGATTGGGCCATTGATTTAATTTGTTTTAATTCTATTTTAACTTTTGTATATTGGTTTTAGATTGGCTGTACACCGCCCTGAGTCACTTGGGAGTGGGGCGGTATAGAAATGTTAATAAAGATAAAGATACCTAATTCATGAAGCTTAACATATCTATGTCTGTATATAGTGAGGCATGCAGTGGGATACATCAGTTTTGTCCTGAGCCCAGAGCTCTTCAACACTTTTATAAATGACTCAGACATGGGGATAAAGAGATGGTCAGCAAATCTACAGACAACAGGGAGTAAAGGAGGGAGGAACTGCTAATTCCTCAGAAAACTGGCTCAAAGTTCAAAAGGATGTTGATATACTTGAATGTCTTCTCCAATAAAGGGTGAGAAATATAGGGTTATATACTTAGGGAGAAAAAAAAATAGATACACAAGTAGAAGACAGGCATTTCCTGACTCATCAGTGGATAATTGTAAAAAGGATCTGGATATTTGGGTGGACCAGATTAAGCATGAGCCAGCAGTGTAAAGGTCATATACTAAATGCTATGCAGATAGTGGGAAAGACAACCTTGATTTAAGAATTTCCATTTACCAATCTTTGAACGTAATGGGAAAAATTCCATTCAGATATACTTATTATCTGAAATAGACTAGATGATTCCTTTTAAAAAATCCATCAATGTATGTGTTTACATATCATTGTAAGTATTCAAATGTACAGTAGCTAAGATGTTGGGCTGGTATTGTGGATGCTCAGGTTCTAGTTCATTCTTAGCCATAGATATTCACTGGGCGAGGTGGACCTCTCACACTTTATATACACTACCTATTTCATGGGAAGATGAAGTGCTACGTATGCTAGTGTGACTTTCATATTAAAAAGCAGGAGATAAATTTATCAACTAAATAAGTAAAAGTTTATGTAAAATTATGTAACTTGAAACAAATTACATAAATTCAGGTTTGAGTCATTCAGGGGTGATAAATATCACCTTCCTCCACAAATCAAAATTTGATTGTTCAATTATTATACTGTGTGCCAGGGGTGTCAAACTCAAGGCCCACGGGTCAAATCTGGCCCGTGATGTGATCACATCCAGCCCATGTGGCTATCCTGGAAACAGTAAAGGGCCAGCACACATCCCTTCAGCCCAGCCCGGTTGGTGTGCATGTGCACAGGAGGCGGCAAGCACACAACGCACAGCCCTGGCGCATACTATCCCAGCAGTCACACGAACACACAGGAGACAGGTGCAGGCATGCACACCGGGATGGCGTGGGCCTGGCCTGTGCGCCTGCAGTCTCCTGTGTGCATGCACACTGAGATGGAATCGCTGAAACGACACAGGCTGGCTCCTTAAGTTTCCAGGATGGCTACATTTACTGGCCTTTCAGATGTGTGCACGCGGGAGAAAGTGTCTGGCACCAGGCAGAGTTGGAGGGGGAGGCACATGATGTGGACCACTGGACACGCCTGCTCCATTCCATGAGGCTGTGATAGGGCAGCAGGCCAGACCACATGCCTCTCCCCTGCACCTTCCTAACCCAGAGCACCAGACCCACCCTGCATGAAGGACATGAAGCAGCCAGCTAGAAAGCCAGAGGAGAAGCGGTAGAGCATGCCCAGGCTGGGCGGCTGCAGCAATAGCCCATGGTGGGGCCAAGATGCATTGGGTGTGCAGGGGAGTCATGCTCCATGTGCAGGCCAAAGGCAAGACAAGAAGAGGCCAAGGAGATGACCAGTGGCAACCTGCTCTCCAGCCCCAAGGCAAAAGTGACAGTGCGACAGAGTAAGCACGTCCAGCGGTCCACATCATATGCCTTCCTCCTGTATCCACCTGCTGCTGATGCCGCTGTCTTGTGTGCTGCTGGGACGGCGAGCCCAGTGGAGCGGGCTCCAGAGCTGCAGAGTGTGCCAGTTGAGGGGCTGGAAAACATCAGGCCCCGCATACAAAGGGCGATGAGCAAGCAATGGCTGACAGTTTATGGCACCAGCCACTCCACCCCTTGCATTGTCTAGCAGCATCAGCATCCTGCACCCACTAGAAACCCCTGGATTCCACCCCCATCATCACCCTACCCACACAAGTGACATCAAAGCTGGCCTCAGGCCATGCCCAGTTGTCCATGACCACCCCAGCCATGCCCCGAACCCCCACCTTGTCCCCCCAAGGACAACCACAATGCTGATGCAGCCCACAATGCAATCAAATTTGACACCCCCGCTCTATGCTTTCATATAGATAGAATGAATGAGGACTGAATTAAAAAAAAAGATAACAGGTTATCCTCAACTTACAATTACAGTTGAGCCCAAAATTTCTATTGCTATCCAAAACAGTTGTTAAGTGACTTTTGCCTCAATTTATGATCTACACGGTTGTAAAGTGAATTGGGCATCCCCATTGACTTTGCTGATGTACGAGGTTGCAAATGATGATCACATGATCCCAGGACTAAGTGGCTGCTGTGGCAGATCACACGGCCCATGCCACAGTTTGGAAGATGGCGTGCAGGATTAATTCTGCTTGTTTGTCCTTGGTCAAAGAGCCTCAGCCGCATCCCTTGATATTAGGGAGGAAGAGGAAAGGCTAGCTATGGGCTCATCCATGAAGGAAGCTGTAACAGATCAGCCAGTTCCTTATCCCCCTGATAGTATCGCCTATCAAAGGCATTGAGAGCCAGGGTGGGACCACTGCTTTTTGATTACATCTAGAACAAGCTGTGGGGTTGGTACCTCTGGGGTCTCTACTATTAGGGAAGAGAATAAGTTGGTGGAGGCAGAGCATGAACCAACTGTGGCAGAAGCTGCCAACCCCAGCTCAGTGGTTGCTTCCGCAGGGAACAGTCCTGCAAAGGCTGCGGTATCAGGACCAGCCTCCTCGTCCTCTGATAAAGCAGTCCCGGTGTTCCTCTCCAGTCAGGGAGTCTGCACTCCTACCATGGGAAGCATAGGAGTATGACCTGTGTATGGAAAGGGCGACCTCAAAGGGTTCCCAGGAGAAGGTGCCCTCCTGATAAGGATCAGGTTGGGCAGGTAGAGTGGATTGCTGAAGGCTGCGCTGCAGATCAGTAAAGCCCTGAGCTAGGGCCCTGGCAATTGCAGTGTTTAAATCAGGCAACACCCCACCCACATTTGTGGAAGCCACTGTGTGGGTTAATGTAGCCTCTGAAGGCCTAGTAGCAGGCTGGTTGTCAGAAATGGAGGTAGGTAGTCCCTCCGGGGAGAGAGTTACTGGGGCCAGAGGGGGTTGGGGTGGGGTGGTTTGAGAGCCCCTAACCTGTAAGCGTTTTTCAGCCCTGAAAAACTCGCAATCCAGAGCTCTGTGCCTGCGAGTCTATCTATCCTCTTTCTTAGCTTATGGGGTCTGCTTTTAGAGGGGCCCCTAGATGCAGAGACTTTGGAGACAGACTTGGTCTTGCCACGCTTCCCCTCACCCTGAGGCAGAGCTGGGGCCTCCTGGGAGGCATGAGTCTCTAAGGGTTCAGGCAGGTGCTTGGAATCCAGCTCTATGATAAGCCTCAATGAAAACTAGTTTGAAAGAAAAAAACCTCAGGGGACGGTTAAAACTCAAATCCACAGTGTTGCAGGCAGCAAAAGATACAGTCTGTTCTGCCCAGCAACTCCTGCAGAGTGATCTGTGGGGTGCCTCAGGGGTCGGTGCTCTCCCCCCTGCTGTTTAACATCTATATGAAACCGCTGGTTGAGATAATCCGTGGCTTTGGGGTGAGTTTTCATCAGTATGCTGATGATACTCAGCTGTACATCTCCATCCCAAGCCACCCCAACAAAGCCGTTGAAGTGATAGGCCGTTGCCTGGAGGCCGTGCGGAGTTGGGTGGGTCAAAACAGGCTCAAGCACAATCCAGCCAAGACCAAGTGGCTGTGGTTTCCTGCGCCCAGATACAGCCAGCTTACTCTATTGCTGGCCGTGGGGGGTGAAACTTTGCCCCCTGTGGAAAGGGCTCGCAACTTGGATGTACGGCTGTCATTGGAAGAACATATTGCCGTCTCCAGGGGGGCCTTTTATCAGGTCCATAGGATTGCCCAGTTGCAGACCTTTCTGGATCGGGGCGCTCTTCGCACAGTCACTTCTACCCTGGTAACCTCCCATCTAGACTATGCCAATGCTCTCTACATGGGGCTCCCCTTGAAGAGCATCCAAAGGCTGCAGTTAGTGCAGAATGCGGCCACATGGATAATTATGGGAGCCCCTCGGAGCTCCCATGTTACACATTTCCTGCGCGAGCTGCACTGGCTTCCTGTGGCCTTTCGGGTGCGATTCAAGGTGTTGGTATTTACCTTTAAAGCGCTCCATAGCTTGGGACCAGGGTACTTACGGGACCGCCTGTTGCCACCATCAGCCTCCAACCGACACCGGTGCGTTCCCACAGGGCAGGTCTCCTCGGGGTTCCACTGTCGGGACGGTGTCGCCTGACAGCCCCAAGGGTACGAGCCTTCTCTGTGGCTGCACCCTCCCTATGGAACAAATTGCTCCCGGAGATTCGGACCATTGCGGACCTCCAGGCCTTCCAGCATGCACTAAAAACCCATCTTTTCCAGTCAGCTGGTCTGGCCTAATACCTTTGGGGTTTTAAATTGTAAATTTTTGAATTTTAAATTTTTTATATTTTTAAATCCTAAATTTTATCTTGGTATTCTAATTTTAGTCGGCCAATTTATTTAATTTGTTTTAATTAATATTTTTAATTTTTGTTGACTTGTTTTAGAAGGCTGTACACCGCCCCGAGTCCTTCGGGAGAGGGGCGGTATAGAAATCTTGACAATAATGACAATAATCTGGTAAGCTGGGAGGGGCAGACTAATAGAGGCAAAAAAAACCTCTCTGAGGAAAAAAAGGTTGTATGAGAGGAATAAAATGGTTGAAGGGAATAGGGGAATCACCCCTGCCCTTAAATCCCTTTGCAGGCACTCACAGTTAGTTGTCCTCAGAGGCCCTTCTAATGCTTTCCCTCCCATGGGAGGAAGTGCCAAGGCTGAAATTAGGAAGGCAGGAACTTGCCAGGGAAGTTCTTGCAGCTGCCCTGTTGTTAAATTGTCGCCTGGCTTTGAGCTGGCAGCCTCACAAGCCTGTAGCACTGTCCTCAGGGCTGCAACTCCTCCGGGGGTCCAAACACGTGCAGGCTCTCTTCAACAAATGCTAGATGTGCTCCCCAGCCAGGGAGGCTCCGCAACTTGACTGTCTGGCTCTTCTCAACCGAGAAGGCCCTAAAGCCGACAGTGACAAAGGCCGAGGGGGTGGGGGGGCCTTCCTGTCAGCTGAGCAGCTATCTCCCTCCAGGGAGGCTGCACAGAGGGCTTGGCAAGTAAAGCGGCTCTCACCAAAGCAGTCCGCTGCAACGAAGCGATTGCGGTTCTCCTCAGCCATGAAGGCTGTGCGCGATGGCCTGGGCGGTTGTAGAGGCCTTTAGGGGAAATATTCACTAGACTGAGCAGAGGCCCTCCCCAGCTGGGGAGTCCTAATGCCGACTGCCCAGCGTTCCACCAGCTGGTGAGAACGGAGTCTGACAGCAAGCCTCTATGGAGATAGTCCCCTTCCCCCCCCCTTTTTTTTTTTTTGAAGAATAAAGTCCAAGAAAAGGGAGCTCAAATTTCCACATCAGAAGATCTCTGACTGAGCCAAATAACTGGGGATACCAACACAGGTGGGCTCTTTTGATTGGCTCAGTAACAGATCTGCTGACAGGGACACGTCCACTCTTGGATTCTATTCTTCAGCACTAGGGAGAAACAGTCATAAGTCACTTTTTTCAGTGCTGTTGTAACTTCAAATGGTCATTAAATTAACTGTTGTAAGTTGAGGACTAGCTGTATAAAGAAGAGTGGATTGATCAACAGAAAGGAAAAGGCAGAAAATCATGGATGAATAGAGATGATAAAATGTTCAAACAGGAGTACTGAAAAGTTTTTAAATAAAATATAGATTAATGGTTATAATGCAAGATTGTCAAACTCAATCATGTCCCAGATTGTGACATATGGTGACTTTTCTTGGCTTTGAGGAGCTGGGGTGGGCATGGCCTGCGCATGACACATCCAGCCCACGGGCTGCCAGTTTGACAGGCCTGTTATAATGGAAAGAAAGTGGTTTGCAAAGATAGAAAAGTTACGAAGGTGTTTCCTTTGTCTTTTCACTTACCTTTTACCATTAATTTATTTTAATAACTACTGCTTTCTCTTTTCCTCCTCTTTGTATTACAATGTGTATCCCATAAGTTTATACAATATGACTGGATGGATGGATGGACCGACTGACTGACTGACTGACTGACTGACTGACTGAATTCAAAAGCAAAGCAATCCAAATCACAAGACACTGACATAATATGATCATATTAAGTAATTTCTATTAATTTTACTATCTTTTAAAAAAATCAGTTGCAGTTTTTGAATTGTTCACTTATGAATACTTTTAGGTCAATACACACAATTAGCATATCACTTATCAAAATTAAAAATGTAGACATTAAGTGGAGCATTAGATCATATAATTATCAGCATTACCACTAATTTACAGAAAAAGTAGCCATTCAAGCATTCAGCACTAATTATATGAATGGGAAGGCAAGACCCAAATTTCTCAAGGCCAAGATATCAGTTATGTCAATAGCCAACAACTGCTTACTTTGAAAGGTCACAAAGCATGAATCAGAGAATCTACTGAAAAATGGGAAATACAAGAAAACAAAACAATAAACTGCTATAGGGAGGTTTAGATAAGAGATAACTGCATTCTCCAATGAGATAAGGCAAAAAACCCTGTTTAATATGGTTTCATTCTAGCTGGCAATAAATGTATCCTTATTCTTATCTAGCTACATCATGTTGCATATATAAGAGAATTCAGGCCAATTTGAGCCTAGTGGGTTAGTAAAATGGAAAATCAGGGATTTATTGCTTAGTCCCGATTTGGGATCCCACTGAATGCCTCTTTTTATTGACAGCTTTGCTATGAAATATTATTCATGATATTGACATCAAAAAATATGTTGTCCCTCATATGATGACATTTAGTAGCATCTGAATGGAACATGTGATACAGCTAAGAAACTTTCCACAAGGGGAAAATTCTCTACAACATAGTCTTTAACAATCTTGCTATAAATCTATTGTATGCAATCAGTTTTCACATAATATACTGTACATCAGATTATGCAAAAGATTTACCAGTTTTGAAGTTTATCTTTAAACTATTATGAGCATACTTTCAATTCTTTCTCCTCCTTAACACATCAACTCTGTATCATAGCTTTGCATTTGCTAAATAAATGAATCCATACATGAAAGAAGACAAAGAATGAAACATGCAAAACACCCTCAACATAGGGCTAGAATAAACAAGTAGATAAAACAAAGTAGTGAAATGAGAAATTCTGAGCATTTTGATTGTCCAAATTATGAAAGATACAGGACTAAAAAAGGCCTCTGTTCTAAGAAATGCAGTATCTTGGGGGAAAAGATCAACTGCTTTATTCACCCTCATTATTTCTTGGCTTTCCTGTTCAGCTTTTCAAAATGAGAAGAAAAGGCCTTCCCAAAAGGTTGATGTCCCAGGACTCCCATGGAGACAGACTGAAAGACAATTTTTTTCTTCTACGTCCAGCACTGTCTGCAACAGATACAAGCCCTATGAAATCAGAATCATTGCTCACTAACAATGTTAACTAGCCTTGCAATGAAATGTAACCTACAACACTCTGTGGTATTTTCCATTTAAGCTTCCATTTGGAGAGCAGGAGCATTTGGGCAGCCCGCCGTCCATCCAGCTAATAAAGACAAGTGTTGGGACCTTTAAAGCTGCCATTCATCTTATGCCTTTATTAAATTCAATTTTCTAAAACCCATGATACATCATGAAATTAGGAACTGACATTCCTGCAGAAACAAAAATATCTATCAAACATAAAGAGGAAAAAAGCGTTCCATTACCCAGAATTTATGGCTTAAAGCCAATGTGTTCCCACTTTTTTACAAGCATATGGTTTGTTTTAGATATCCCAAATGTTATTACAGACCTACAATTTCATTAGAAGCTATTATAAAATGCTAAGCACTTACATACACAGCCAAACAAGCTGAATTTTGGAGCACATGGATGCAAACTGACAATCTACCCATTTTAAAGTACTACAATGGATTTATACTGTCAATCAAATTCAAGAAATGGATGGAAGAGAGGACTTCTAATAATGGAGAGAGCCTGAATGTCCACATATAGACATTCTGATGAGTGAAAATACTCATGAGAGTGTTATGAAAATTCTAGTTAAAAGCATTTGATGCAAATACAACAAAAAAGAATTTGAGACAATTTTAAAATTAAAATTATAAAGATGAAAGGAGCCAATGAAACCATTAAATTTTCTCCCTACATGCCAAAATACCTTTCTTTTTCCATCAACCCAAATTTCTAGTTTTTTAACCATTTTTTAAAATTTGCCCTTCAGGTGTACAGTAGTTCATTTCATGCTTTTGTCAGATAATCCATCAGAAAAATATTAATACGTTTTCTGCCCACACCATCAAGTGTGAATAATATATTTTCTTGGATTAATTTAGCAAGTCACCCTTCTGCAATCTTTGACTTAAGCAACTCCATGTACTTTTCAACAATATATCCTTAAAAATAAATTCAACACATTTTATTTTGCACATAATTACCCTCTATACTAGTATGCTGTTACATTGCTAGGGTACTTTTTATTTCCTTTAGACATTAGTTCACTACACTAGTTCACTACAACATGAATAGAAGAAGTTGATAGAAAATAAAGAACCTTCTCTAAGTTTCTAGAAATAGATTTAGTGGTGTCTATCACCAGTGTAATGTATCTCTATCTATGTCTATCTCTGCTTAACAGAGTGAACTCCCGTTACTTGTCCCAGCTTCTGCCAACCTAGCCATTCGAAAGCATGTAAAAAAAATGCAAGTAGAAAAATAAGGACCACCTTGGTAGGAAGGTAACAGAGCTCCTTCTGCCTTTGGCATTTAGTCATGATGGTCACATGACTACGGAATCGTCATCAGACAGCTCTGGTTCTTCAGTTTACAAACAGAGATGAGCACCACTCCCTAGAGTCGGGAACTGCCTATCACTAGTGTGCACTGCTATAACTAACTTTAAAAAGAAAACAATTAAAACTGTCTCTGCTGGCCTTGAAAAGCATTTAGAAACTAACTAGTACATAGTGCAGTTGAGGTGGTAAATGGTGTCAAATATATGGCATATGTAACATCACTACTACAAGAGCTACCTTTACCATCAGTGTATTTCTGAGGAGAAATTCAAAGTGCTGGTTGACACCTTTAAAGCCCTTTATAACTTGGGATTTGATTATCTGAGGACTGTCTTTTTCCAAGAGTCTCTACCCAATCCAATTTGATTCAACAGATTCGCCATGCTGCAAATCCCATCAGTCAAAGAGTGTCGAACAGCAGAAACTAGAAGATGGGCCATCTCTGCAGCAGCCTTTGCTTTGTGGAATATTCTCCCCTCAGAGATTAGCATGATGCCCTCCTGATGTCTTTTTGTAAGGATTTAAAAATGTGGCTGTGTACCTAGGTGTGGGGCTCAGAATGTGTTACAGGTTGCTATCTATGGAGATTCTCAATCATCCAGGTCATAATTAATAGGAATATAAATCCTTCCATTCCTCAGCATTCAGTCAGAACTGAGGATGCTTCTCGGATGAGAAGTGAAACGTTTTCAAGAGGAACAAAATCCAGTTGCTTTTGTTAAAGGGTTGTGTTTCTTGGATTTACAGTTACTTAACTATTTTGGTTGTTTTATGATTTCTGGGCATTTCTGTTGTCTTATAATTTTTAATTGTTTTAACTATTTTATAGTTTTAGAACTCTAAACCCAGACCCACTTGGTTGAGGCTACAGAAACTGAACAAAGGAATGAATTAACAAATGAGTGGATGGATGGTGCTGGCAATGTCCTTTTCCTGCCATTTGTATTATTAAATTTGTACAAATTAATTGGTACTGAAGAATTCTGCAAACAATCCCAACTCATCATCATAGATTTTTGCATTTATGTATTGCATTCCCACTTTTATGAGGCAATCCAATGTTTTACAAGGGAATGGATACATTCATGGGCCCCCAACATATTAGCATTTAAAATTTCACCTTTTATTTCAGTCCCGCGATGGAGGGAGGGTTCCTGAGGTGATTTCACAGTAATGAGGAAAGGTGGAAACATGAATGAAGGGAACAAAATTGAGGCTAAGAGTTCCTTACTGAAAGGAAAAACTACAACCTTCAATATGTGAGCCACTTTGGGAGAAATCTCCATTTTGAAACAGAAAAAAATTATACCGATATTCATAGAAGAAAACAGCATGGTCTATAATATTATATTCCACAAAATAAAAACATTCTAAATTTCAAAGATCTATTTGAATGAGGGGCGATGGACAACCCCATATTCAATACTCCACTTGAGTAAGGGAAAAAGGGGGACTGAGAATGTTTATTCTCCCCCTTACCAGCAAAATAAGTGTGTGTGCATGTGTATCCACCCATCAAGCACATACGTAGTTATAGAATAAAAAATATCAGAAAATTGAAGAGAAGTGTTCCAATGCACTATAAAGCAGAATTCTATTGAAAGTAGTATGTTCTTAAAGAGAAAAGGGATGATGTTATCTGCTTTAAAAACAACTTTTTACACCTTCAACAGAAGAATTTAAGGTATTTCATCTAACAGTTTTTGTCTCTTTGTGAAACACAAAAAAAGAGTCATTTTATGCACAAGGAGCTTGTTTCTTAAACAAACACTTGTGTTTTTGATTTACACCACAGGCTGCTCCTAAATAATTTATGGCGAGTTAAATTTATTGCACAGCCCTGGCTGGCTGCAAATTCGAATTGCC
>JAEANM010022943.1:0-11480 GCA_017656035.1 Myanophis thanlyinensis
AAAGATCACCCCCTCTCTGGTTACTTGGGATTTCAGTTTACTGGCTTCTGCACTTCAAAATAAAAGTCAGAGGCTGCTGTCCACAACAGCCCCTTTGGCTCCAGCAATTTCTTTTCCTTGTAGCGCTGAGCTGCTTTTATTCTGAAATCCTGGGCTCAGCAGCCAGAGAAGCTGAGGTGGATTTCAAAAAGCCAGCTCATCAGGGCTACAAGGAAAAGATTACAAGTGCTGCTTGTCCATCGGAGGCGTGGAAAAAGCTGAATTTAAGCGGAGGTTTGGAAAGAGCCCTGCACCACACTTTCCCCACCCATCCCCAATCAGATGCCCTGGCTTCTCCCAAGCATTTCTTTGCTTAGTATTTGTGGAAGAGCCACACTCAAGGGGCCAAAGAGCCACATGCAGCTCGTGGGCCACAGTTTGCCGACCCCTGATCTAGACAATTGAGCATTAGACTATATCCAGCAAGATGTAGTTCAGTGGAGAGAAGAACAACGTCCTGCACTTAGGTAGGAAAAAATAAATACAGGGGGTCCAGAATAGAAACTACCTGGCTCAACAGTAGTAATTTGAAAGAGATCTCGATTTTCTGGTGGATCATAAGCCAGCAGTATACTGCAGTTGTCAAAGCCAACACAATCCTAAGCTTCTTCAACAGAGGGATAGTATCAAGATAACAAGAAGTGATACCAGTAATATTCTATATTGCATTAGTAGAATACAATTGGAATACTGTATCGAGTTCTGATCATCACAATACCAAAAAGATGCTTAGGCCCAAGAAAAAGAGCAGCAAATATAAGGGGTTTGGAGACTAAACCATTGGAGAAATAGCTAAGTGAACTAGATGTGTTTAGCTTAACAAAGAGAAGTCGTGAAATGATAGCCATGTTCCAATACTTGAAAGGCTGTCCCAGAGAAGAGATGATCTATTTTCCAAAGCATCTGAGAGCAGGACAAGAAGGAATGGGTAAAAGCTTATAAGCAGGAGACCCAACGTGGAATTAAGAAATTTCTTAACAGTGAAAACAATTAATCAAAAAAACAAGTAGCCTTCCAGAGTTGTGGATGCTGCATCACTGAAGATTTTTAAAAAAAAATGAACTTCTCCAGGATTTAATAAGGATTTTTGCCTTGAGAAAGGAGTTGGATAAGAAGACCTACAAGGTCCCTTTCAGTTCTGTGTTTCTATTTCTAAATTTGAATCTCATTCAGTTCATAAACAATTCAACTGTTACTGATAATTGGTAAGAAACAAACTTGTGTTCTTAATGGAGTATATCCAACTCAATATACACATATATATGTTTATTAGAATAGAGCTCCAAATCTTCTTTAGCTTGTTACCTAGGGCAGTGGGGCAAACTTTTTCAGCACCAAATGCCGAATATGGAGCATGCATACATCTTTTTTCCTTACGCAGTTATGCGGGTGACTCCCAAAGCAGATCTCTGCAGCTGCAGGGCAGTGTGTTGGGGATGCTTGGGTGTGCTGCCTTTCAGAGAAGAGGTGGCAGCAGGGATAGGGAGGTGACTCCCTTCCAAACAGCACTCTGTCGTCGGATTCAGCCCTGGAGAAGGAGGAGGGTCCTTGGATCCACCATAAGGGCGAGGAGGGAGGGCACAGCGCTGTGCCCAGGGAGGCTTTCAGGGTTTTCCACCTTTCCAGGCGAGGTGGTTATTCTGGAATAAACAGAATAAGTGCTGCTGCTGCAGGAAGCTGCACTGGACGCCAACAGCCCAACAAGCGGAGAAATCTTGCCACAGTTGTTAAGTGAATAATTGCACTATATTACATTACCCCAAGGGAACTAGAGGAACTCAGGATGTTTATTGGCAAAAATTTAGCCCAAGAAATCATCCAACCAACAAGATCATGCATGGCAGCCCTTATGGTGTTCCAGAGAAGATAAATGGAACCTTCAGTTATGTGTAGATTACTGGGATCTTAATGAGATCTGTGTTGAAAACATACCTCGTCCCACTAAGGGCAAGCCACTTGGCGAACGGGAGTCTTCACCAAGTTCGACTTGAACAGTAAAGAATCTGGAACACACTGTGAAAACTACTTTTGAAACTTCTGGATTTAAACTCCTTAGAAAATTTTATATTCTAATAGACTCTGCTGACATTTTCTTTCTATTTTTAAAGCAAAGATTGCCTAAATGGTATTAGTTCTTGCTGTGAGGAGTGGGAGAAACAGTTCCATTTGATTGGTTTAGGAGTTGGCTACTAGACAAAGATGTATAGTCTAAACTTATTTTGTTGTTCATACTAAAGCAGCATTGTTTGACCACAGGAGGGAGCCAAAGACTTTAGCATTGTAAATTCTTTTTAATTTTCTAGCAGCACTACCCAAACCATTGGATTTAATGTTATATTCAGATCTTAGTTATACTCTGAAAGGATGGTCATCCATAAGAGGACAGAAAGGTCACCAGGGGATACAGAATCTTTAAGATCGTTTTTGGATGAATATTCAGTTAAAACACCTGAAGTAATTAAAGCAATGGGAACAAAGTTTGAATTAAAACTTGAGGACACTTTCCAAGGAACTTCCTGAGGAGATACAATATTTGATGGGATTAAGCGGGTGAAGGATAGAGTGGATCTTATAGAGCACAAACTAGATAAGAATGACATTTTGTTTGAAGCTGATCTGGACATGAGGGAGCTCTTAGAGGCCCAAATGAAAGAGCTTCAGTTAAGATTTCAATTAAGAACCTGTCATGGACCTTCCACATCAACACCATGATAAAAAAAGGCCCGACAACGTCTCTACCAACTCAGATGCCTGAGAGACTTCAGACTTCCACCAAAGGTGCTTAGGAACTTCTATTCCTGCGCTGTAGAGAGCATCCTGATGGGCAACATCACAGCCTGGTTTGGGAATAGCACCATGCAGAACAGACGAGCACTACAGAGGGTGGTGCGTTCAGCTGAGTATCATCTGCACCAAGCTCCCTGAGCTGCACTCTGTCTACCACAAACGTTGCTGGACTAAAGCTAAGAAGATAACGAAGGACCCCAGCCACCCCAACAATAGACTGTTTACAATGATGCGGTCAGGAAAGCATTTTCGCTCCCTGAAGGCCAACATAGAGAGAATGAGAAAAAGCTTCTTTCCACAGGCAATATGGACACTAAACCAGGAACCACAAGAACAGTCTGGACTATAACAGGAACCACGATTGTATCCCATTCTCACCTTCCCAGCTATTCCTAACTTATTTCCTACCTTCTCCCATTTTGCCTTAACTTACTAATGGTTGCGGGCAGTCGCATAAGCATTTCACTGCATATCGTACCATGTATGACTATGTATGTGACCAATAAATTTGAATTTGAATTTTGAATTTGAGATTTAGAGCAATCCCTGAATGTTCTGAAGAGGACATCAGAGTAAGGATGATTAATGCTTTGGCCCAGTTACTCGTATTTTTTGGACTATAAGACTCACTCCCCCCCAAAAAAAAAATCGGTAGAAATGTTTGTGCATCTTATAGACTGAATATTGGCCCATTTTTTGTCCCTTTTTTGCCCTCCCTGGTGTCCAAAACAGATCCATTTTTGGCCTCCAGAGGCTTCTGCGGGTCCCGTTTTTGCCCTCCCCAATGCCTGCAGAGTGCTTCTGGGGGGTGAGGAGGCTGAAAATGGGATACGCGGAGGCAAAAAACTATTTTTTCTTGTTTTCCTTCTCTAAACCTTGGTGCATCTAATGGTCCAGTGCGTCTTATAGTCCAAAAAATACGGTAATTGGGAAATAAACTTACATGACCTTGAGACAGACAAAGTCTACAGAGTGCACTCCAGGTTAGTTCCTATGAGAAAATTATGAAGGGATATCTTAGTTCATTTTGTAAGAACAGTGAGGGACCACAATATGGATTGCCATTTTAAATCCAAACTAAGAATGAAAAACATGGATATAATTGTTCTGAAGGCAGTTCCTGTCAGAATCCTGAGAAAAAGGAAAGCCTACTCTTTCCTTACTGATATTCTGAAGAAGAGAAAATTTCCTTTCCATTGGCACAAGTTGCAAGGTGTGATACTTAGCTATCAAGAACAAAGAATTAAACTGAACTCTAGAGAGAAAGCCAAGGACTTCTTGTCCAGACATAAATTAATCTCAGATCCAGTGGAATATAGACAAGGAACTAGAGGCAGACAAACCTCAAAAAGTTGACTCTCAATGGTCCCAGCTCCTAGCCTGGACAAAACAAGGAAGACCGCTCTGGAACCGTGAAATAGAATCAAGGTTTATCCATGCTGGAAACTAAGCACAAATTGAGTTCAGGTAAAGCTCTTAAGTCCATTGTAATGTCAATGCTGGGAGCTACTGTCTCCCAGTGTCTTTTAAAGGCAGGGTCCATGCCCTCTCCATCTGGACACACCGTGGCCAGCCACCATCCAGTAGCCTACTGGCCAGCTTCAGCCATTCCGTTCACAGCAGACAGTTTGCCAGGGCTCTGCTTCCCTTTCCCAGCAACCAGTGGTGATTTCCAACAGCCAAGGTTCCATGGCTCCGGCCAGCCACCACCAGCTGGTTTTCGGTACCCCAGCGACTGCAAATCAGCTGGGCCAGGTGACCAGAAATGCCACCATTGCACGCCACCTCAACTGGGTAACTGTTGGAGCATTTACCACCAAACAGATGGTCGACGGCCTCCCAGGATGCTGCCAGTCAGTTGTTCCAGGTGGTCGGGATTGCTATTTGCTGCTGCTGTTGCTTGCCATGCCACTGCTGCGGTCCCCAGAGTCCCCTCCCCCAAGTATGGCAAACTCCACAGAGGGGGGGGGTTGACATTGAAGAAAGAGATTTGGCAGAGTCATCTACACAGGAATTTGCCATTATCCAAAGATGGAAATTAATTACACAGAATGTTAATGTGACAAATGACCCATCTAAGTGGGTTATTATTTCATTATCTAAATTATTTCATTATCTGAGAAAACTCAGTTCTGATATAACTTCCTCAAAGAAACACATATTAAGAAATAAGATGAAAAATAATAAATAATTAGGAGATAAATTTATATCTACTGGGTTAAAAAAATCAATGGAGTTGTTTTATATATAAAACCGCAACTTAAACCCAAGCTACTTTTAGTAAATAAATATAGTGGATTTGTAGTAGTGGAAATTGAGCTTAATGGAATAAAATCAATAATAGTTGATCTTTATGTGCCAAATGATGACAAAGGTAATTTTTTAAATATCTTATGGACTAATTACTACTATTTTCATATGAAAATTGGTTTATGTTTGGGGATTGGAATGGAGTGACTTCCTCAGTTTGGGACAGAACATCCATCAAAGGGATTAAACCTTCCTTGGCAAACTTCAAAAGACTTGTTTTTGAGACAATAGATCTCAAAACTCTTGGAGGCAAACAAATTGTTCTGCAAGAGAATATATCTTTTTCCTAGAAAGACACAAATCCTTTTCAAGGATTGATATGATATGGACTCCTAAAAACCTTGCAAATAAAATTCTAAAAATTAATAGTCTAGTGATTCTCAGTCATTTAGGTATAAAAAGCAGGAGTTAAAAATGGCAAAAATAGATGAATATTTGTTAATTCAACAGTTACCTAAACTTTCACAAACAGAGATAACTTACAAACGACTTGATAATAACTTTTGAAATTTCAAAGCTATAAAAGTATGAAATCAGGTAAAACTCCAGGTCCAGGTGGCCTTATAAGGCAATACTTTGAAAATGAACTTCTTCAGCCACTACAGGAAATAATGAATCATATATTAAAGAGAAAGATACTCACACCTTGGAAAGAAGCCAGTATTGTGTTAGTACTGAAGGAAGGTCAAAATGTTAAGATGTTAAAGAATTATAGGCCAATTTCATTATTAAATAAGGGTTACAAACATTTTGCTGCACTTTTGACAGAAAGACTAAAGAAGGTTTTACAGGTATATTTATGAAGACCATTTTGATTTTCTGCCAAAAAGATAATTAAGAGACATGAGGATTGTTTTGAATATTATTGAGTACTTACAATTACATAATAAAAAAACAGCCAGGTTTAATATTCTTAGATGCAGAGAAGGCCTTTGAAAATTTAAATTTGGCTTTTATATTTAAAGTCCTGGAAGAAATGGACTTTGGGGGAATTTTATTCAAGGGGTTGAAATGATTTATATGTCATAGCAGCAACAATTGTTATTAATGGCGATTTAACTAGCCCATGAGAAATTCAAAAGTATATGAGGCAAGGATGTCCCTTGTCTCCTTCATTGCTTATTTTGGCATTGGAAGTCTTGAACAGAAACATTAGGCAAGATGAGAAAATATTAGGTATAAGTATCGAAGGAATTTTATAAATATTGGATTCATATTCTAATTCATATTACAGAAAATTCTTAAAGTGAATATAAAGATAAAATAAGAGATGATTCTTTTGGCTTTAATGGAAAAAGACTTGGGGGGAAAGTTGGAATTTTTCATGCTATACATGTTGTTGACGGCAGCAAGGTTACTTTAAGCTCAAAAATGGAAAGAACTTCAATCCTGACAATGGATGAATAGCTGCAAAGTTGATGGAGTTAGCAAAGATGGCTAAATTGACTACTTTGATCAAAGAGAAAAACACAAATACCTTTGTTTCTGCCTGGAAATCATTTCAGGACTTTATGTTTGAAGTGGAAAAAAATGAAAGTTTGATTTTGAGTTTTACTAATTAGATTTCTTGTTATAGAAATAGCTGGTTTAAACTAATAAGTAAAAGTAAAAAGTTGAGGTTTGATGTTAATACCTTGTTCTGTAGCACCAAAGGGAGTCTCCAGGAGTCAATGCCTTTTCTTTCATTTTTCCATTCTTCTCCACACTTTTGTCTTTCTTATTTCTTCTTTTTGCTTTTGTATTTTTTTGTATATCATATCATAAATTAATAAAATGGTTATAAACAAAAAAAAATGAAAGTTCCTTTTTCCCCAATTAGTCTAGCTCAGGAGTGGGCAATTATGGCTCCTTCATGACTTGTGGACTTCAACTCCCAGAATTCCTGAGCCAGCCATGCTTTTGAAGCATGCTGAACCATGCTGGCTCAAGAATTCTGGGAGTTGCAGTCCACGAGTCACGAAGGAGCCATAATTGCCCACCCCTGGTCTAGCTAATCAATTCACTTCCTTTGTTTTGGATCTATTGGAGCTAGTGAGAAATTAGAAAAATGGTTTATGATCATCCTTGTTTATAAAATAATGGTCATAAAATAAATGAGGGTTGGTTATAGAATGCCTCAGACTGTTGGTTTTGAGGTACTTCAGTTTTCTTTCCTAGAAACTATCTTGTGAGTTAATTCCAAAAAATCTGGGCTTATGCTTGTCCACGTGATTGCAGACCCCACCCTCATAGGAGATCACAAACTTATGTTTTTTGTTTGAAAGTTGATGAGGTATGATTTGAGGATCAGGGCTATTTCTATCATACCTTTGTCATACTCTGGCTTGGAGTGATCCAGTGTGGTGAAATTACAGGGAGGAGGATCCCAATTCACTTAGTTTACTGTGAGCACCAGATGTGTCCTGTGGGTTTCCAAATTTGGGGAATTTTCTGAAGCTTGGGTAGGCATTTATCTGGAGAGTTTGGTTAACCTTTACAATAGGCAGGTTAAGTGAGCATGTGATAGAATTCTGTCTTTAGTAGCCTTTCCCTGTCCTCTAGTCTATCAGAATATCTCCGTTATCAGCTGGCAGGAAAAAATGATAGGAAAACAAAACAGAAAATGAATGTTTCCAGATGATAGTAAGAATTCAGATTCAAATGTATACTGTAGCACCAAAAGGAGCAAAGCAGGCTTACTTTGCTGTTCTTATTCTATTCATGGGTAGATATTAGGCAACTCTTTTCGATAAGCGCTGTAGGGCATGGGAACCTCTGGCTCCCATTGGATCTTTCAGTGACTTGCAATGCCATGGACAACATACATGTTTTCAGCAGTTCATCTTCCTTGGAGAGATTGCTCCAATATTAGATATCAGCTTCCTTTCTAGTTTACTATCTATATGAAGCTCCTAGCATCTATTTACATCGGGGGTAAGATATTATTAACATGCAGATGATATCCAAAAGACAGCTCCATTCCAGGAGATAGGAAAGGCAATGGTGGTCCTAGCCTGGTATCTTGAAGCTGTTAGGGTCGGGATGAGGAAAAACAGGCTAGGATTAAATAAACATTAGCAAAATGGAATGATTATGGATTTAAAGATCTACTGAATCTGAAGACATCTGTCTTAAACTGTAAAGGGGATTGTGCTCTTCCAGATGGAACTGACTAACAACCTGAATATCCTCCTGGATTCAAGGTTCCTGCTTGAACAGCAGATGGAGGGTGACATTGAAATTCTGGAAAGAAATGTTGTTAAGAATCTCCCTTTTAACAGAATGACCATCAGCAAAACAGTTTTGCTTCTTTCAAATTGTATCACTGTTCAACTTGCTGTTCAGTTGTTTGGTGGGGGGGTGGGTTTGGAATGGAATGCTGAGGTTTTGTGCACAAATCATGAGAGCCTGGGAACCATCAAGGTCACTACTGCAGGTGTCTTGAGAAGGAGGTGGATTATTCCTGTAACAAAAGGATGTTTCATAATTGGACAATGTGAACACCCAGAGGTGAGGAGAAAAGGATGCTGTTGTTTAACTAAGCAAACCTTTGTGCAGGAAAACCAGAGCTGGTTTTGATTCCTCAGTCCTGAAATGGTATAGCCAATAAAGCTCCTGATAGTGTTTACTACTTTTGGATCCACTAGTTGGTTGGGTGACAATGAAATCTGAATTGGATCTTATTGTTGGCCTTGATGATGATCCTTTTTCTGTGGCAGTTTGTCTCCAGATATTCAAATCATACCTTCCCTATTAGGTGTTCAAAGGGCTGTGAAAAGATGGTTACTTTGGGACAGAGCTTCAAAACATAGAAGATTAGCTTATTTCTAGCATATCAAGTGCATAGTTGCTACTGACAGCATGATAGTTGATATACAGGTAGTCCTTAATTTGCAACTACAATTGAGCCCAAAATTTATGTTGCTAAGTGAGAAATTTTTTAAATAAATTTTGACCCATTTGCCTCCTTTGTTAACTGAATCACTGCTGCTGTTAATAACATGGTTGTTAAGTGAATCTGATTTCACCATTGACTTTGCTTGTCAGAAGTTCACAAAAGGTAATCACATAGCACTGAGACACTGCAACCATCATAAATGTGAGTCATTTAACAGGCATCCAAATACAAATCATATGATCATGGGGAGGCAATGGTCATAAATATGAAAAATGGTCATAAATCACTTTTTTCAATGCCGTTGTAACTTCAAATTATCACTAAATGAACTGTTGTAAGTTGAGGACTATCTATATCTTGTTCATATACTTATAGATATGAACAGCATGGTAATCTACATTCGGAAGGTTAAAAGTTCAATCCTACGTAATGGCAGATGTTTCTCTCCTAGGACATAAAAAAAAAGTGAACTCCATGTGGCATCAGGAAGGGCATCCGGCCAGTAAGTACTTAGCTCCATCCAGTCACTCTAACTCTATCCCAAATTACTAGACAGATAATATTTACTGTCATTTTTTACTGTGGGTACACAGTATATTAAAAATGAAATACTGTTGCCTGCTCTCAAAAATGTACACATACATAATACACATACATATGCTCTATACATACACACAATAACTATATATACATACACAATAAATATACATACACCCATACATATAAATATACATATATATTAACCATAAATGGAAGTGACACTATATCAGTGATGGTGAACCTTTTAGAGACCCCCCAAAAAGAGTCTCTTTCCTCCTCCCCCCCTGGCAGAGCAGCACATGGGGGAGAGCTGAAGACCGGTGGGGAGGTGGGGCAGTACAATACCGGCAGCTCTGCAGGAAAAGCAACTGACATACGGGAGGGGAGATCTTTTTCTTTTGCGAGAAGTTGGAATTGATTGAGTGAACATTTAAAAACACAATGAAGAAACGCAATACAGCTGAGTTAGGCTGACAGCATGTGTGCCCACAGAGAGGGCTCTGAGTGCCACCTCTGGCATACGTGCCATAAGCTTACCATATTTTCTCTTATGGTCATACTGCCTCCTCTTCTGAAGACTTCTCTGTTGCAACAGCTGCCACTCCCCCTTTGCCTCTGCTACCCAAAATGCTGAGCATGAGGCTGACTCCACATCCAGTTATTCCCTTTTGACATCTCCAGACATTGTAGCCAACATCCTCACCCTTCATGCGAACCATCTGCACTTCCGCTGCTGACTCTTTCCACTGAAATAATCTGAACCAATGCAGACTCTCCAGAACGGTTTTCTCAACAGTTCCTCTCTAGCTAAATATCTTCATATCCAATATGGACTGGTGATCATATAGCAGTTTAACATTACAATTCTGCTTTCTTGTCCCTATTCTTAAAAAAGTCATTCAATCCGGATTCCTTTCCAAAACCCCTACAGCTTTTGAAAACTGAAGGAGCTGTAGCCAAATTAAGGGATTATAGGATTGTAAAAAGGAAAGGGTTATTGATGGATACCAATTGCTTAAGAATTGTAAAACATAATAGCATTAATAAATAGCAAACAAGGGAAATTTTTATCACTAATATTTTTTAAAAATAAATATTCAGTATAGGTTTTTTGAACTTGTGAGGTACAGATACTTAGCTTAATAAAAATAAATTTAAAAATAATTCTCTACTAAAATATTGCCAAACAAATTTCAGTATTCATAAAATTAATGAATAGGCTTAACAAAAAGATGGACCGGGATGATATGATATAGGCTGACCATATTTGATAGCCAAAAAAGAGGACGCGGGGGGGGGTCGTCATCGGGGGGAGGGGCGTCAGCGGCGGGGGAGTGGGGGGCAGTGTTGGTGGGGGGGCGGTGGGGGGAGGGGGCTTCCCTTCGCTGGAAATCGACCGCAAATCCAGACTCGGCTGAGAAGCAAGAAGCTTGTTCCGGGACCTCTTGCTGGAGCCTCTCGCTTTTCTTCATTTGCCCGGACATGACATCGCCACTTTTACGTCCAGTCCGGGGCGTCCGGGTAAATTTATAAAATTTATAAAGCCCGCCCGGACGCCCCGGACAGGACGTAAAAAGAGGACATGTCAGGGCAAAAGAGGACAGTTGGTCACCCTATATGATAGCAGTCTTCCAATACTTGAGGAGTTGTCATAGAGAAGAGAGAAGTCAACCTGTTCTCCAAAGTACATGAGGGGTGTAAGATCATTAAAAAGAAATCCAACCTAAAACTAAGAAGAAATATCATGACAGTGAAAACAATTAATTAATGGAAAGGCTTACCTCTGGAAGGTGTGGTGGTCCATCATTGGAGGTTTTCAGATAAGAAATTGGACAGCCATTTATCTGGAATGATATACAGTATTGTTCAAAATAATAGCAGTACAATGTGACTAACCAGAATAATCCAGGTTTTTAGTATATTTTTT
>JAEANM010022945.1:0-11480 GCA_017656035.1 Myanophis thanlyinensis
TAAATAAATAAATAAATAAATAAATAGTGTGCCTCAGTAAAATGAAACTCTGATTCTCAATAAAAGTTTTTCATCAAAAAAGATTTTACAACAGTCAGTACCAAGTGTTCAATGTTACCAAAATCTTCTCTTTACCTTACTGCAGCATTTGATATTCCATGTTGAATGAAGAATAACAATGTCATTCTATACACGTTTGGCCAGATTAAATTCCATAAAATTTATTCCTAGGATTATATAACATGGTGGGATAACGTCTTACTAAGGGATGATTTACATCAGTATGGTGCTTTATGATTAACATGAATGCAGATACATGGTCATACAAAGATTATTTTGAGCAAGTGGTTTTTTATGCTGTCATTTTTTACAGTTGTTAAAATTCCATCTGAGATTACATATCTCATTGTAACTTGTCATTATAGTTGTAAACCTGAGTGAATGACAGAATAAAGATATTTATGAAGATGGCCCAATTTGTTTTGATAAGTAGTTAACACATGCAAACATTTTTTACTCAGATCCAAGGCCCATGAATAGACTTGCATATTTCCTACAGGAGTTTTCATGTATTTTGAAAAGTTACGATATTGGCATGGATGAGAATGCTTTATAAAAATGCATTATGTACATCAGATCTGAATCACAAAGCAGTGGGCATTGTAGAAAGAGAGCAAAACAATTCATTTCTAGTTTGAAATAACTTATGAACATTTTTTGGGAGAAATACATCTCCAAACATCTTTGTTTAAATTATATATAAAGAAATAGCCCAGAAACAGATACTATAGCTTGATTCTGTCTTGTTTGACTTAACCATACTTTCAGTTAACTACAATTCCTGAAGAGTTAGATATAACAAGAAGTTATAAGTGGAGGCAGATGTTTCTTTCCTTCTCCCCTGAGATGCTGCAGAAGCATACAGGAAATGCAAGTCTGAGGTTTCTTTATATACTGAGAAATCTTGAATCCTTAGACATACTACTTTTCACAGATCTAAATAATAAAAAGTGCTGAAAATTAAAATAATGATGTACAAAACTGGAAAGTGTAAAAGATGTAGAAATGTAATCAAGGAATATTCACTTAAATACATACATTCACAAGCAAATTAAAAATATTATTTTAGTAGAACCAATAGAGACCAGTCAGATAGTCTGCTTAAAATTGCCATTATGCTTATGTCCAGCATTTATTAAAGATTCCATTAAAAATAAAATTTATCATAAAAATGATATATTTTTGTACCTTTGTAAATTTTCATCAATGTGCATTTCACAAATGCACAAGAGGTTAGCAATATTTTGATAATCTGATTTAAGATTATCTATTACTTCTAATTTAAAGGATTCTGGAAAGGAGTTATAACTTACAATTTAAAAAGAACTATGAACTATTAATAATAAAGAAATAGCATGAAACAAAAAGGCATAACTACAAATTACATTGCTGAAAGTAACTTTAGAACTCGAAGAAACCCACTTGAGAAGTTAAAACCTAAAGCTCTTGAACAACAAACAAAAAAAATCTTATAATGCATCTCTAAAGAAATTTTTCTATCATGAACATATACCTTGAAAAAAACATCCAAACAGTAGTCTAGTTTATGTAAACATTCAATTTACAAAAAAAGGGCAAGCTCTCTGCACAATCTTACTGATTTTAAATTAACAAACAAACATTTCAGAAAAATTAAATATACCTGACCATATTTTTTTTGTTATTTCCATTAAAAGACTGAATAGACATTTGTTATACACTCATGCTCTCTCTCTCTTGCATATACATACACCAAACATATATTTAATAAAAAGCAAGAAATATTAATTAAAAACCCTTAACCATTTTCAATTGTTCAGTTTAAATCTTTTTTTAATGCCATAGCATGAGTTAAGAGACACTGGACATACTGGGTATCCAACCCATCTGGTATGCCCGTTCCAAGGTCCGCTTGCAATCTTGTAGCACTGTACTGAAGGTGATATGTGGGTGTTGCTGTACCAGTTGTTCCACAGTCACTTCACTCACCTACATGTAAAAGAAATAAATTTTATATATTATTTATTCCTAATACTACATGTTGTCTTTTAATCTCACTCTAAGCAAGAAGAGAATTTCAAATACAGAATTGTTCGTATTTAAAATTACCAGAAAATCTTTTGCAGCAATATGCTTTAAAGCATTAATAATTTGCCTAAAATGAAACAAAAGTAAAACAAGTCTAATTTCCCAAGCAAATAAGCTACAAAGTATGAATAAGTATTGGCATGGGTAGTATTTGAGAGGCTGGGAGTGGGCTGCTCCAGCAAAAATGGACCCAGCATCTTAGAAAGAACATGAACGTAATAGGTTCATAAGAATGAAGGTGCACATATTGGACCACAAGAACCAGAATCTTGAAATGTGCTCCCACCCAAAGTCAATGAATTTGGAACAAGATTGATGTAGTATAAAAATATTAAAAGACAATTTGTTCACTACATCTTAGATGCGTTGCGGTTTTTGAACAATCTTTAATTGCATCTTCAGGTAAAACTCATTGCAATAACACTTCGATCCACTGTAATCATAACTGAGGTCTCCAGAAAGGGGCACAAGATCACAAAAATGGGTAATATAGCAACCACTTGAGCTTCCAGCAGCAATACTGGGTAGAAACATGTCTCTAAACTCTGAATCTTATCCTTCAGAGTGATTGCAACACTGTCTAGACCCATGATGGCAAACCTATGGCACAAGTGCCACAGGTGGCACGCAGAGCCATCTTGCTGGGCACACAAGCTGTTGGACAACTTATCTCCAGCTGAGCACACACATGCACAATTGCAGAGATCCAGCTGGTCTTTGGGCATCCGCTGTGCACGTGCACAATTGCAGCAGGAAATCCAGCTGGTCTGTGGAGCTCTGCTGTGCATGTACACGTGATTGCTCATGTGTGTATGAGTGCCTGCACGCAGCACGCGTGCATTGCATGTGCAAAAGCTACATGTATCTGCAGATAGTGCATTTGCACATATAGCGCACAGGGAGGAGCCACATGCAAGTGCAGATGGCACGTGCAAAGCATGTACTTTTCAGCACTTGGTAAGTAAAAGGTTCGCCACCACTGGTCTAGATAGACTGTATTGTTACAATATTCAAGCAAAAGGTAACTATGAATCTGAATCATATATTTTTAGCTGTCAATGAAAAACCCATCTCTTCATGAGAAGGGAGGGCAATTTTGCCCCTCTCCCACATTTCTCATTGCAAAAGAATTAAAGTCTTCCTTCTATAATAACCGCAATCGTCACAATCAATAATTAAAATGTACAGCTTAGAAGGTCAGAAATATCTGGGCCAGACCTTAACCAGAGATATTACCTTTATTCCTCAATCATACAAAGCAATCAATAAGACCTAATTAAACTTAACATCTTTTACAACTGCGGTGCTGTGAAGGGATTATTTTGTCAATTATTTTTAAGCTGATTGTAGTTCATATCACAGAACCAGACAGCTTCCATCATTCTTTAGATTAAAAAAACAAGATTAACCTAAGAACATGACTTCTAGGTAACTTTCCTTAGAATTTTTTATTGAATTTTAAAATACATCAATATTTAATTTAAATACTCTTAACAGTGCTCCTCTGTTACAATTGTTCACTTTCTACTTCTTTACTGAGTCCAGTGTTGAACTAAAACAAATTTACATATTCAAGGCATTTTCCATTCTTACAGCAAATATATATTTCTTTTTCTTAAAATCCTTGGGCGAGGCAAGAACAACAATAGACTGTCTTCAAATATCCCTTTACTATTGTTATTTCCTCACCCCTCCCCCCCCCTCCCCAGTCCCACTGCCCTGAGAAAACACCAAACTGAAGCAATTGTGTTAGGCAGTGCAGAGAATGAACAGTGATTGCATTTTATGACAGGGATAAATGACGGGTTTAATCTACAGTTCTTCTGCTTTGATAATAGAAACATTCAATCTTCATTGGGAGATTTGTCAACTGAAGAGCAACTTGGATAGAAAATTGGTTTAACTTCTATTTCAAGTACACAGAGACCCTGCACGCTCTAAACACTTTTGTAAACAACTACATTATAGCAACACTGAATGTGTCTAAAAAACAGGAAGCGCCTTTTAATCAATCAGAATGAAATCTGTAGTGGTACAAGTTCTATGGCAGCTCAGACATATCAGTAAATCACATTTTTAAACTGACCAGAAATGTTACTGCAATATGTGTATGATCACATAAGGCCTATATTAGACTTTGCCAATGTTAGCATCTTCCAGAGTTGAGATTGCAAATCCCAGGCTTCTATGCAAACATGATACTTTTGTACACTGAGCAGTATTTTAACAAGTATATTGCTTAGATATGTATGTGTGTGGACCCTATCATACATAATAGTTGAAAAGCAGAAGAGATGTATACCTACTAGTTGATAGGATATATGCAACGATCTCCTAGTTTTCAAAGCAGTCTCTAAATTAGAGATCTTTACTTGCATAGAATAATGTGAGCATATTTCAGATAAAATTGGGTTGAATTTTGAGCATGTGGAATACTGCCCAAAATGCTCCAAAACTTAAGAGATAGCATCCTGTTGTAAAAATATGGATGAGAAAAATAAGAAAAAAAAAGCTGCAAATAAGGATTTTCAAAATGTTATATACATGAACTATTATGTACACCGAACAACGTATTTCACATGAATGATGCCTGAACCCAAATACTTGTTTTGGACATTTTGCTCTTTATAAAAGATGAAATTAAAGTTCTGAGCAAATGACATTTGGGAGTGGGGTGTAACTGAAGGAAAAATCTAAATATACTAACAGCTGAAGACAGGGAGGGCATGCACTAGAAAGTGGATAGGCCAGTGGTATGTGCTATACAGTTTTTATTGTTGACACTTTATCTAGCACATCAATAATGAGAATTGGTGAGGGCAAGGAAGAAAAGGAAAGTCCTGAGTGGGCAGAAGAGTAAGCTAGTGATGGGATATGCCATGCTGGGAATTACTGAAGAGATTAGAAAGGTGATACATATCAACTTGCTCTACTTGTTGAATAAAATTATCAAGGATCCCTTATGATTTTATTGCAGGCTTTCTTTTTTCAGAAACAATCATATAAGAGTTTAGCAGACATTTGTTCTGAGTTCTAAAGAAAAAAATGTCCCCTCAAGTTGCGAAGAACATGGTCAAAACAACAAAGAATGGTTAAATTAAAACAGGCAGAGAGAATGAAGCATGCTTGTGATGAAAATAAAAATGTTGGCAGAATGGTAATTGGTCTGTTGCAAGGAATGTTTCTCAAAAGAAGCAAAAATGGGTACATACGGGTATATACAAGCAAATTGTTCTGTGTACTTTGTATGTCAGGAGATAAATAAAAGCTGAATGCAGTGTGAATAGACTATTTAGAAAGTGTGTGTCTAATAAAACAGAAAGAAATATGAATGGGTATTGAATGAATGTGGACTGAGAGCAAAAGTGAATGATAAGTACAAAAGAAATACATTAAGGTGATTTGGTAATATAGGATGTAAATGAGGGAAAATATATTAAGGAAGAAGGGAAAGGTAAGACTGAAAAAAATCATAAGTTAAATGGTGAAATCCTCAAAAATCTATGAAATTTGCAAACAATAAAATACAACATATATGAAGTGATGCATATAAGTGATGGAATCAAGGACAGTTTGTAAGGATAGAAAGGTGTAAGTATAGTGAATAGTTTTGGTGAACTAGATTTAGTTGTATTTCCTTTTTTAAATCCATGTTTTTAACATTTTCTGACAGCCCAGTCCTTCTTAGAATAATGTAATGCATACGTATTTCCATCCTCAGCTCCCACCACCAATATAAAGCAATTGTACTAGTTAGTGCAGAGGATGAATGTGGGTTGTCTTACTTGGATGTTCTTTCATGGTGAAAGACCAAATCAAACACTATTTGCAACAGGCAGTTGTAACACACTAAATAAAACTTTATTGGGAGAATTTAACATTAGAAATTCTGGTTATCATATTTGTTTAGAATTTCCTACTGTATATCCAGTATCAAAGAGCAAATGTATCAATTAGCATGTCATGTGCATGGTTCACAACTGTGAGCTTTAAGATTTGGCTCTATCCCATCATGCAACTTGATGGACAATAATGAATATCATCTTATTTTCTTGGCACTAATACAGAAACCCGAATTTATGGGATTTGTGGCAACAGACAGCAATGGATAACACAAACACAAATTATTTTATGAACTAGACCCAAAATTGGTTATGCATATCAGATAAAAGTACTGGTGGTAGTTATGGAAATTTTACAATTCACAGACAAAACCAAACCATGTTTTTATTCCAGAACCTGATTTTAATATCTAATATTACTATATATCAATTTTGTTTTATGATTTTATATGGCATTATATTGTTTTTGCTACTTTTATTTTCTGAATTGGCTTCTCCCAAAGTCTGATATGGAGATGATCAGCTATACAAATCTGACAAACAAACAAATAATCCTGTAACTATTTATATGCTTAAAATATCAAATTCACTATATCCACTATTCAGATTTCCACTGTTTAGAAATCTTTCATATGTCCATCTCCTTTTTTTTCAATGGTTTTAACAGGTTTATGTGTCCTGAGTATTATTTTCTCAATTATTTTAAAAGTATACTTTTTAACTTAATAGTTGAATGAATAACATTCTCAGGTGGCCTAATTATAATTCCTGCCTGTAGCTACAACATAATAAAAGGTTTGTGAAATCATTCTGTGTGAAGTGCTAGGCACTTGATCTATTCAGCTGAGATGTTCCACAGAGTTTCAGTGATTACCTCAGTGCTGAGGGCTTAGGGGTAGTTGAATAATACAGTCACAGACAAACATCTGCATCCTGGATATTCTAAGTGTTAAGGCAGACAATGTGTTTCAGTCTGAATTATGGATTCAAAACAACAAAAGTGGACTAAGTGACGGCACCGTGCATGGCTAGCATCTATCTGAATACTGATGCATTACTTTTGTCAAAGTGAATTTACTCAGGCCCATTTCTTATATATTATTCTTGTGAAGTAGATAATAATTTCCATGTTCTGCCATAAACACCACTGAAGTTTGTATGCAAAATAATAAACGAAGGGGTTGTTTCTCTCACAGCTTAACTCATTCCCAAATGGCTAGCTCAATCCCTGATCCATATGGCACCCTGTTGTTTGAAGGGAGTATCTACCGTAGTATATATAGCTCGCATATTACAAAATTGAGTAAGGGTGAAATGTTAAAACTAGAAATACTGTACTAGTATTAAACTAATAAATTGGAAGAAGTTACTATTAGAACATTACTAATGCAACCTGTATATGTAACTAATTGCCCCTGAATAAAATTATATAAATATAATAGAATTATTTACACTCCTACATCAGACTTGATAAACTACTTGTACAAAAATTTTAATGCTGCATTTAACTCAGCTAAATATGTACTGAAAAGTTTTTTCTTTCTCTTTATGATTTCTATTAATAATATGGGGATTGATTAGTTCATTTAACAACCACCTTTAGACAGTTTCTCATTTTTCTTAAAAAAAAATCTTCTATCTTTTACAAAGCTAATGTTGCAGATCTAAATTTAAAATAAAGCAGCATGATGGAGAGGATTAAAGTGGATGAAAGCATTGAAGTAAATTGCCTTCTAAAAGGATTGTGTGAGTTTTGAGTATCAGATATCCAATTACCTATCAAATTTCAAAAATTCAGGGAATCAATTATAAAGCTACTTGATTTCTGCAAATTATAGCTGAATGTGGGGGGGGGGGGAATAAATGCTGCATAGTTAAGAAAATGTCTTTTTTAAAAAGTAAAAAGATATCATTTCAATTCTTAAGCCAAAAATATTGTGAAAACCATTTTTATTTGACATAACAGGAAGAAATATTTTGTTACCTACAGTACACTACAATTCTTAATTACTTCATAACTGTTATTTAATGTTTACTATTTCTTAATAATTATTTATGCCTTTTAGTAATATTATAGAATATATCAGTGTATCATAAACATGTTCAGCCAAATGGGATGTACCTTAAGTTCATTTTACAGAAAAATTTTAAGCCTTCTTCCCTATGCAGACTGTATGCATATTTTAATGCAACATTTGAAGACCCCTGGTCTAAACCAAGCCTAATTGGATTACATTGAGACATACAGTAATTGTGGACATTCTTCAATTAATATTTTCTAAAAAAGTATTTTCTACATTTGGGGTCATAGAAGCTACTAGAATTATTTATTTAATGAAGTTGCAAGCTGCTGCTTTGTTTAGGACAATTCCACTTTTCTATTTTCAAGGTTTAAAATAAATATATATTTAAACATAGCTGTGTTGGGCAGTGAATGTGTGTGCACTAATGGAAGACAATAAATTTAATAATATTGTGTCTTGTTCTTTTGAAAATTCTAAACTGTTTCCTATTTTGAAATAAAGATATAAGTCTGGTTCATATAAAAGTCTGGTTCATTAACATCTTGCTACTTACAGTTCTGTACTTTCTTTTGAACAACATTTTAAATAATTAAAAATCTATGAATGTTTCACTTTTGTATAAACCATATGTAATTATATTCATTTTGATTAAATGATGTATATGATGCATGAAAAATTCATAAAAACAGACTTCATGGTAATCCGCATTTTTAGGATAAGATCAGTAAAATCTTAGAAAATTCGACATCTAGCAAGATTGAAGACATTGCAAGTAGTGGGAGCCCTCTATTCAACAACCTCCAAATCCCATATTCAAATAGAATTTTTGAGAAACAAAATGTTATTTTCTTCTGCCCCAGAATGGATTTTGAGAGTACATGAGAAGTTCCACTTATTAGACAGGATTTATTTACTTATTAGACAGGATTCCATTTATGAGACAGTAGACAAGATTACAAAAAATTGCAGCATAGAGTGAAGAGGGAGGTGGCAATGGCCAAACAGAAAGCATATGATGAGTTGTATGACAGGTTAGACATGAAGGAAGGTGAGAAGGACTTGTACAGATTAGTGAGACAAGGAGGAGAGATGGGAAGGATATGCAACAGATAAGGGTGATTAAAGACAGTGATGGAAAAGTACTTACAAGTGAGGAGAGTGTGCAGCGAAGATGGAAGGAGTATTTTGAGGAACTGATGAATGAGAAAAATGAGAGGGAAAGAAGAGGGGAAGAGATGAATATTGTAGAGCAGGAAGTAGCAAAGATTAGAAAGAATGAGGAAGGCTCTGAGAAGACTGAAGAATGGAATGGCTATTGGTCCGGATGACATACCTATGAGGGTATGGAAGTGTCTAGACAACAATAGAGTTTCTATCTAGTTTGTACAACAGGATTTTAGAGAATGATAAAATGCCTGAGGAATGAAGACATGTTCTAGTACCGATTTTAAGAACAAGCGTAATGTGCAGTTGTAGAAACTACAAAGGTATAAAGTTGATGAGCCACACAATGAAGCTATGGGAAAGAGTAGTGGAAGCTAGGCTAAGAAAGGAAGTGGGGATCTGTGAGCAGCAGTATGGCTTCATGCCCAGAAAGAGGCAATTGATCCAATTTTTGCCCTGAGAATGTTAATGGAGAAGTATAGAGATGTCCAGAAGGAGCTGCATTGTGTCTTTGTCGATTTAAAGAAAGCATACGACAGAGTGCTGAGAGAGGAGCTATGGTACTGTATGAGGATGTCAGGAGAAGCAGAGAAGTATGTCAGAGTAATCCAGGATATGTACTGTATGAGAGGAGTACGACAGTAGTGAGATATGCTGTAGATCAGATAGAGGAGTTCAAGGTGGAGGTGGAGCTGCATCAAGGATCAGCTCTGAGTCCCTTCTTGTTTGCTATGGTGATGGACAGGTTGACAGATGAGGTCAGACAGGAATCTCCGTGGACAATTATGTTTGCGGATGACATTGTGATCTGTAGTGAGAGCAGACAGCAGGTGGAGGAACACTTGGAAATGTGTAGGTATGCTCTAGAGAGAAGAGGAATGAAAGTCAGTCATAGTAAGACAGAATACATGTGTGGAACAGTGAGGTTACAGGGTCTTGAGGTCAAGATGGTGCAGGAGTTCAAGTATTTGAGGTCAACACTCCAGTGTGAAATGGATGGAGAAAAGTGTCAGGAGTGTTGTGTGTCAGAAGAGTGTCAGCAAAAATCAAAGAAAGGTGTACAAGACAGTAGTGAGACCAGCTGTGCTGTATGGGTTAGAGACTGTAGCAGTGAGGGAAAAACAAGAGGCAGAGATGGAGGTAGCAGAGATGAGGATGTTGTGGTTCTCTTTAGGAGTGACCTAGATGGACAGGATTAGGAATGAACACATCAGAGGGACAGCTCAGCTTGGCAGTTTTGGGGACAAGGTCAGAGAGGCCAGACTAAGATGGTTTGGACATGTGCAGAGGATGGATAGGGGTTATATTGGTAGAAGGATGTTGGAGATGGAGCTGCCAGGCAAGAGGTCAAGAGGAAGGCCAAAGGAGATATATGGATGTGCTAAAAGAGGACATGAAGTTAATTGTGGCAAGAGTAGAAGATGCTGAGGATAGAGTTAGGTGGAAAAAGATGATTCGCTGTGGTGACCCCTAACGGGAACAGCCAGAAGGAGAAAGAAAAGGAGGGAAGTTCCACTTATTCCATTAATGGAACCAGCCTTTTCTTCTTTAAAAAAACATTTCTATTTAATGATTTTCTTTACTCTCAACTAGGCTAGGAGTCATGCAAAAGTTTCATCCTAGAAACCTTACTCATTCAGACAGGTAAAAGCATACAATTCTTAGATCTACCTTTCTTGATTAACATTTCTATTCTACTTTAGTGGAAGAATGACTTGGCAGGACAATAAAACAATATTTTACTTAAGATTATTATCAAGCCATTTTGTTCCTTACAGTTGTTTCGATTTATGAAAATCAAAAGAACTACACTAATGGAACTTGATGAAAAGGCAATTAATCTGATTTTTTCATACAGTGGATCAACAGAAACAGCCACTAGTGGAATCTGTGGCTTAGAGCTAGTTATATAATCAATGGAATTAAGCAGAGGCTGGGTTTAGCCAGCTCTGGAGAGTTTCTGGACTAGTTAGGACCTAGTAATTCTAGATTTATATGAAAGAGACTCCAAGGAGATTATGTAAAAAGATTATGTAATCTTTTGCTACATATTACTTATAGTCATTATGTTGATGAGTTTTTCTTCCATACCTGTTAACATCACATAAAGGGAAATGTCTATCTGGTATAGCAATTTTATTCAATGTTTTGGAAAAGGTTAAGACGGGGGTCGGCAACCCGCGGCCCCGCACCCGCATGCGGCTCTTTTGGAGCTTTGCCGCGGCTCCGACAGCAGCTCCATGTGTGGAGGATTCCTCCGCTGGCCGCCGCTATTTTAGAAGTTGGAGGATGTTTGAAAATCCCCCCCCCATGCGAGGGGGAT
>JAEANM010022947.1:0-11479 GCA_017656035.1 Myanophis thanlyinensis
TACATACATACATATCAAAACTTAAATTTAAACCAAACATTAAAATTTAAGGACCTATGGGGGGGATGTAGGATCTGTTGTTAATCAACCACCTCCACTTTGCTGTTCCCCCATTGGGGCCCCAAGCATGATACAAAGGTAATTCTGCCATTTATTTCTTGTTTACATATTGCCAGACTTGGAAAACATTCCCAGAGTTTGTATCATTAAAAAAAACATAAAAACATAATGAAAATCTAAAAAGCAATAAAAGTACAAATCTACCATTATAAAATAAGTACAATGGTGACTACTCCAGGTAGGCTCTCCAAAACAGCTCTCTCTATAATGATTTCTAAAAGGCCAAGAATGATTGCACGTGACTTTCCAAACAATAGGTTGATTAAGGGTAGAATGGGCAGTAGACTCAGGTAGATAGGATGAAAATCATATTTAGATGTCAGGTTCCGTTTGACTCCAGAAGAAACGAGACACAACTCAGGTGTAAAGTGTTGACATCAAGTTTACTCTTCTGCTATAAGCCACCGGCACATACACACACAACCAAAGTAGTATGAAATCAGCTCTGCACCCAGGTGCTCCTGCCACCATTTAAGTGCTCCCTGCCACACCCTCCTACGCGCCCATGCCCCACACTAATGAGGCCAGCCCAGAGCACAGCCTTTGCCGGCTGTGTAAATCAGCTAGAGACTTCCCAGCTGCTCGGGGGCTTGCCTTGTCAGCTGCAGCCCCTCCTCTACCATCCCAATGCGGCCCTGCAACATCTTCCGGCTCCAGCTCCTCTCTGACCGCTTTCCCCACACTCCGGCAGACAAAGCAGCTGACGGTCGGGTTCTCATCAGTGGAGCATCGTGCTGAGGCGGCGCAAAGCGTCGCCAGCAAAGAGAGGTGTGCTGGGGTCGGAGCCCTTGCTGGACAGCTCTCTCGGCCTCACTGGAGTTGAACGCTCACCAACTGCTTGTCAGAGCACTCGTGGCAGCACAGGCATGGAATGGGTGTACTGGTGGCGGTGCCGTCCTCTTCCCCCATCCCCCATCCCCCCACCTCCCACCACCATGAATGGCAGCCCTGGAGCGGATGCCACATCCGGGGCTGACATAGACTATGTTCAGGTATAAGTCTTCATCAAACTGTAATGAGAAATCCAGTGGACTTTTGAATGAAAAGATAGAGGGAATGCTTATCAAACTTTTCAAATACCTGAAAAAGTGTAACTCAGAAACTCAGGGCCCATTTTCTGTATAAAGTACAAACCATGGAAAAATGAAATTAAGCTAAAGGGAGGTGGATTTGGATTTTGGATTCAGCTTTGGGAAGCTAACTCTCACATAAAAAGCAGCTTCAGGACGAGTTCCCAAAACTTTCCCTTGCTTAAAACGCCCTTCCTCCCTTCCCCCCACAGCCACATTTCTTCAATCAAAAACAAAACCTGGGAGGGACAGACTTGTGGGTCTTCATCCCTCTATCCCAATTAAGTGCTAAAATTAAACCCTGCGTCTGCTATCCAATCTCTTACCGCTTTTAAAAACCTTACCTTGACTGCAGGCTGAATAGGAAAGGAACCAAGAAAGCAAGGAGATAAAATATTTCTGTAGCTTTTTCCCTTGAGCTGGAGGAAAAAAATATATGTCCAGAATTTAAGTGGACTAGAAACTACTGCTAAAAAACGGAGGATGCTGGGTTTTTTAAGCTTTAGCTGTCCTTTGATTGCCTGTAGAGCCCAGCTGGGACTTAAAGGCTAGACTGTAGATGGCCTCCTACAGGCAGTCAATAAACAGCAGAGGCAGAGAGTTTAGTTTTAGCACCTACCGTGTTTTTCTGAAAATAAGACCCTTTCTTTTGAGCACCAGGTCTTATTTTGGGGGGAAACGGTAATTGGTAGCAGGGGTCAGTGCTTCCAAGAGGCATGGAGAGCAGGCCTACTACACTATCATAACTTTGAAACAGGTTCGTATGTAGTTTTGCAGTGTTGGTCATCATTGTGAGCGGTTGTTACGTCACCTGTTGTTTTTTGAGGATTACCTGAATTGAGCAGTAGATTGGATTTGAAGGCATAAATCACTTTATAATAGAATCATTTTTTGTTTGCTTTAGATTTCTTCTGTACATCTGGATAGTCCACCAGCAATTCCCCCTCGCCAGCCAACAACAAAAATTTATTCACCGAGGTATTCGGTGCCCGACAGGACCTCTGTCTCAGATGCTCCTGAAAGCCCACCTGTATTGCCACCGCGAGAACCTGTGCGAACTCCTGATGTTTTCTCTAGTTCGCCTTTGCATCTCCAGCCACCGCCTTTAGGCAGAAAAAGTGAACTTGGCAACACTTTCTTTCCCAACAGCCCCTCTCCATTTACTCCCCCTCCTCCTCAGACCCCTTCTCCCCATGTTGCACGCAGGCATTTGCCATCACCTCCTTTGATACCCCAAGAAATGGACATCCATTCTGTCGCTGGGCCACCTGTTCC
Source organism: Myanophis thanlyinensis (assembly GCA_017656035.1). Taxonomy (NCBI): domain Eukaryota; kingdom Metazoa; phylum Chordata; class Lepidosauria; order Squamata; family Homalopsidae; genus Myanophis; species Myanophis thanlyinensis. Next base: position 2,466 of record JAEANM010022947.1, read on the forward strand.
TCCTCGGCAAAGCACTTCTCAACATATCCCAAAGCTTCCTCCAAAAACTTACAAAAGGGAGCCCACCCATCCATCAATGCATCGCGACGGACCCCCTTTGCTGGAGAATGCCCACTCCACCTGAATTCTCCTCTGTGCTAGAGCATGCTTTCTCCGGTGCTACGTCTATTGCTGGCAATAGATGCACCACATCTTTTGGCAACAAGGAGCTGCGTGGTATTGCTCCTAACACTAATGACTCTACATTTGATATATATAATGTGGAAAATAATAAAACTTAATAACAGGCCCCTTTATTGTGGAAAAAAAATGCTGTTTGTTAGTAAAGTATGCAAGGCACTGTTCTAAACTCACTGGACATCTGAATGTACCAGAAATTAGGTTTGCAGATCTCTTTGGGCCAATAAGCATTTGCTGTGCTTTGTGTATTGTCCAGTGAAGGATGTGAAGCATAATCCTATAATCTGTCCATCATGACATAAATTCTTGGAGTAATAATATGCACTTTTTTAAAAAAAAATCTCAAACAGGGAATTTGTTAGCCTTTTTCATTTAATTGTATCATTCCCTGCTTTTAAATCGTACTGGACTTTGAGGGTGATTTGTAGCATTGAACCAGGATATAGCTAAGGCATCACATTATACTGCAGTCCTGTTTACAAACTGTTACAATAATTAGTAAATATATGGGTACCTAGGCTTCACCAAAGAGGTACTTTCCTTCTGTATAAATGTGTTGAGGTCAGTTCTAAAGAAAGATGCAGGAAGTAGAATGCCTAATTTGTGCCACCTTTAAACAAGAAATGTAAGTCTCACATGAATAGCAAAAGCTGCCTGCTCCCAGGATTCCCTGTCCTGTAAGATCGGCCACATTTGGTGTGCTTTAGATTTCTTCAATCAATCAATGCCATCTTTCAAAACCAGAAAACCTGCCTTATTTGTCACAGCATTTGCCCTCTGGAGTGATATTTCCCAGAGTTCTATGTAACTCCCACCCTGATGATGATCTGGAATTTTTTAAAAATGTTCTCCCAGGCCTGGGGGGGTAGGTTGTTTGTGGAAATCTGTGGTTATATTTTCTGTTTAAGGGAGTGTGCTTATCCAAATGTGGATCTTTTTATAGTTTCTTATTTTTTAATGCCCAGACTTGCTTTGAAAGTAGGCAGGCTCTAAATTTCTTAAATAAATACTTTGAAATGGCACTACTACTGTCACTTAAATCCATATCTACATGGGTAAATATTGATCTAGGTCTTCAGTTAAGATTTACCAATGATCAACTTTCCAGTTAGTGCTGCAGCCTCTTTGATTATGCCATGGAAATGCAAAAAAATATTCGTCTGGCCATCTCTCCCACCCAATCCCTAGTTATCACCTTGTTTTAACTAGTGATAGGTAGACAAATAATCAGTATCAACTTATGCCTTGTAGTTGCATAAATAAATCATATGTATATAGTGAATGTTGCATAAATATAATTGCAAATTGTTTTTAATTTAATTGAAATAAAGACACAGATATTTTGTCTGGCTGACATATATTAAATTATTGCATTGCTAAATATACACTTCAGTTTTTAGCCTTGAGGAGGTGAGACATGCTATGGTACACACATCTCTCTTTCTAGATCATTGTTTTAGTTTACAAAGGATAATCCCAGAAGAAATCCCAAAATATTGAATAACAGATCCAGGTGAGTTGGTGTGATTAATGGATTCATGTATATAATACTTTTCAAAATTTAAAGTTGGTATTTACTATATCGGGAAATTTATCTGAATACAGTACAGTATCTGGCTTTGAATTAACCATAGACCTATGAACATCTGACCTTCCTATGAACCTATAAACTTCTGATCCACATACTGTGATTGTATTTTAGGCCATTTACTGAAGATTTCAATCTTCTTTCTACTTTAGGAATTGTGAATAGTGCAGTATATATGCTTAGATGAAATGTTTTATCCACTCCAGAGTACTTTTCAACTATCTAGAAAGCCTTGCCATTGGAATAATATTGAAAATCTGTCTCACTGTGGGAGTCTATTGCTCTTTATAATAAATTTTTCCAGTTGCAGATTATGGTCTTTGCATTTCAGGAAATCATTGAATTTATCTTAAACGAATGCTTTTAAATTTTATGCTCATAATATGAGAATCAAAAGGGCATTCTTGGAAAAAATGTAATATAAGAAGGGTTGAGTAGGGATGCAGTTGAAGATATTTCAGAAGTAATTCCGATTCATAATGAAAAAAAATCACACATTGAACCCCAGTTCAACCCATTTTTCTTTCATTTGTATAATGGCAACAGTGCCATCCCTAAGAACTCAAAATACTGTATGATTTCACTCACTCCAACTTGAGCAAAGCAGAGAATAAGTGCAAATGTTCCTGCTTCTACCTGTCACTCGTAAATACTATTTCCCTGATCAAACAGTCTGACATTCAAGAAGAGACTAGAGCATGCATTTGCCAATTTAACATTTTAAAAAAGTAATTTCTTAAGTAAATCTAACTGTCTTAAAGGAAAAGAGACTCCCCCAGCAAAATTTTATTACAGCTGCCTGTAAGATTACGTCGCTTGATAGCGGTCAGCTGTTGAAATATTAAATGAATTGATTTAACAAGATGCTGTTGATATTTGAAGGCTTTAGATTCTGACAGTAAATATATTTCTGTACAAAGGTAATCAACATTTTAAAAATGCAAAATCTTAATCTAAATAGATTCCTTCAAACCCATTTGTATTGCTTAGCACTATCATTGTAATGGCAAAATGTACTCCATTTGCAACACATTTGCCTTAGTCTCCTCTTATTGTCCCTTGTCAATATATATATATAGAATTGCAGTTGTGAGGGTTTGATAGTGTAGAAGAGCTTTTTTAAATTGTGTGTGAGAAAGAATCTTTTCCATGAAATTTTTAAAGGGTTAGGAAAATGAATAAAAGCAAGTAGGTACTTTTTATCTAAATCAAGTTCAGATGTATTTTTCTGATCAGAGAAAAATATTTCACCAAATTTGTTGTCAGAAGGGAAATCTGGGAGTTATGTGACATTAGTATGATCAGTACAAAAAGGAAAGAAATCCTGCAAATCTAAGCAATCTTGCCATACTTCATCAAGCATGTTATATATTATTTTTATGCATGGTATTGTTTGCTTTTGTATATTTTCGCCGTCTTTAAGTCAGGCTGCTTTTCCTGGAATTGGGTTTTTGGTTGAAAACATTTTTATAATTCAGCAGCTTCTGTTCTGTAATACTTTACAACACCCAGTATCCAATGCATATACACATGGATTCTGTAGCCTACTTTCCCCGCTAGTTCCTTGAAAACATCCTCAGTAAGAGAAGATAGAATTGGTACCTGTGGGAATTCTGCTAAAGGGGCTAGTGAGTTGGTTGTTCCTGTTACTTGGGGAAGTAGCGTATCATTGTTCCCTCATAAATTACACACTAATGGGGACAGAAACACATGCATGAAATCCTTGTTCTAAACAAGAGGAATTAATTAGGGAAGACTTTCTGAAGTTTTATTTTTAATAAGTGGGAAAGATCAATTAACTGACTCCAGGGATCTTCTGTCAACACACTGCAAGATCTAGTTCAGATGCTTGGCCTGTCATAAGAATTAACATTTATACAACTGTTATAAATTGCTTTTCAAACGACTAATCATCACTCCCATGTTTTTTTAAATAAAGCAAATTATAGGGTCACTGCAGATTATGATTCAAAAGCAAAAACAGGGTGCTTTTTAAAATAATTGATGGGTAAGGCTTTAAAGTTGAAGTCCATTCCCTTTGTCTTCAAATGCAAAATTAGTTAAGGAGTTAGGTGCTGTAAAATTGCACGATCTTTGTAAATTTCATCATCTAGACAGCGGAAATTAAAAAAGAATCTTGTGCCAGATGTATGCAACTTTCAGTAGCTGCCAAATGTGCCTTTTTAAAAAAAATTCTTTCTAAAAGTAGATTCTCTCATTGGACAGGATCTTATTTTTCAGGTTACGTTTTTAATTTGGCCAGGTCTTGTTTCCCTATGCACGAGGTTTGTTTTTGATTAAATTCTGGTAACTTAATATATTTAAAAATGTATTGCCTTTTTTTAAATGCTGTGGATGCATTGCTAAATTGTTAAAAGACAATGATAATCGAATTCAGCTCTGTAAGGTTGAAATGGTAATAGCTAAACTGGTAAATTTTATGAGTCTGTGTGTATGTCTCTCTCTAGGTGCTTTGTATGCTACGTCTGCAATGGTATTCAGATTGCATTTAAACTAAAAATTAATAGTGGCTGTTATTTTTTGGCACTCGAGATCTGTTCTTAAATAAAAAGGCCTTACATATCCCATAAGTGCTACATTTCTCTATATGATTTAGGTTTGTCAAGCTAACCACACAGGTGGTCCTCGACTTATTACCACAATTGAGCCCAAGGTTTCTGTTGCTAAGTGAGACATTTGTTAAATGAATTTTGCCCCGTTTTATGACCTTTCTTGCCACAGTTGTTATGTGAATCACTGCAGTCGTTAACACAGTTGTTAAGTGAATTTGACTTCCCATTGACTTTGCTTGTCAGAAGGTCGCAAAATGTGATCATGTGACCCTGGGACACTGCAACCAGTGTAAATATGTGTCAGTTGCCAAACGTCTGAATTTTGATCACAAGACCCCAGGGATGCTGCAAAGGTCGTGTGAAAAATGATCATGTCACTTATTTCAATGGCGTTGTAACTTTCAATGCTCACTAAATGAACTGTTGTAAATCAAGGACTACCTGTATTTTTTTATTCAACTTATAGTGTTTAATAAAGAGTATAATATTAGAATGGGTATAGAATGTTAAACTTATTAGTACATTCATACATTAAAATTGGCTAAACCAAAAGCAAACACTGTGTTTTAGCATCACAGTGAGAATGCATACGCTATATAGGTGAACTATATCAGAGGTCTACAGGCTGCCACCACTACCGGGCCTTGAGTCTGGCCGTGGAAAGGGCAGATGAGCACCTGTGCACGCACATCCCAACTTGCATGAGCAGCAGGCAAGCACCTGCATTGTGTCTTCCGCCCAGCACACAAAGCCCGGACGGTATGGGAACTCTGCTCTATCTAATCCAGAATCTGCTAGATGTGAAATGCAGTTGAATACATAGTCCCAGACCTAATATACAGTCCAATTCTTCCATTCATCCTTTCGTATTTGGTCGTAATTTGAAGAGAGCTTGAGTGTTTAGCTTTTGTTGATGTCAAATCCAATTCAAGTAGTGAAATTAAATTGGGCTATAGGAAAATGTGCTATATTTTAATTATATAAAACCCAATATGTTAAGTCTGCAGAACTAAAACACTACTCAATGTAAAAATGCAGTTAAATAATTCAAACAATCTGTTGTACTTTTGTTTGCTTTGCACTTACTACCATAAGCGTACTACCTGGTGTTTAAATATTGAGTATGTTGTCTAGGCAGCACATAAATTTAATACATTAAGTAAAGAAAATATTTTCATCCCTGTAGAGAATTTCTTCTATCTCTGATTTGGAGTTTTAATACTATATCCTGAAAGGGTAATCCTGATTGTTACTCCAGTATTCTAGATGAGCAGCAAATTACCTCTTCCTGATTAAATGTTTCTGGTCAATATACTATTGGTTATTAGCTCCAGAAAGATATTGAACTGTTTTTTCCACATTTCCCACATTTTTTAAACTACTCAAGCTTTCACTATCCATTGTATTCGATCATGATTAGGTGGTTTGGATTTCTGTCTCATTATTAGTCTTTTATAACTTAATTACACAAACAATACTCCATTGAATTTGCTGACCAAATGAGCCATGTATTTTAGTGCCAATTTCATTTGAAGCAAATAATCAACTAAAACATCCTTTGAAGTAAAATATAATCTACACCAATTTAAAATGTATATATGAGTCTAGCACCATTTTTCTGTTTATGGGGGGAAAAAACTAATCATGGTTTAGAATCTTGTGATCTAGATATTTTTATGTCTAGATCACTTAAATAAATTATAAACATTCCTGTTATACAATATTCTGGGTAAAATGGTTAAATGGTATCTTAAGCTACTCTTAAGAGGCAAACTACTCTTTTAGAGAGATCAATCAAGAATTACGCTATATTTTTCATACTATTAAAAATGGATAATGGAAGGAGATGTCCATTGATGAGCTGATGAATATTTAGAGACATGGAAAGTTTCCTATGGAACCAGTTCATATAGGAGCACTAAATAACCATCTTGAATGCTTGATTTAAAGATGATATATAACCAAATCTGTATAACATGAACTTTTATACACTGTAGCTCTTGTATAACATGCAAGGTAAATCCTGCCTGAAGTTTAGTTGCCAAAAGTTATGGTAACCCACAATAAAGTTTTGCATTAACAATTCAAAACCAATAAACTAGCATGGTTGTTAATGCAATGCTAGGTAGCCCTTACTTCTGCATAATGGGAGTCAATGTTGGCAAATTTATTTTTCTTTGAAAGTAACTCATTTCTTTTTGAAAAGTTTGCGAAAGGAACTGCGAAAGCTTCTTTTTTGTTCTTGCCGTGGTGGGCGACTGCTGAAAGATGTTTGCTCATTGTCATCTCTGCAAGAGAATCTGATATCTTCTAAATGCATATCCTGAAAAAGGAAAAAAAAATGTTCTCTCATTCAATGGAACAAAAGCAATTGAGAAAATAAACCTCTGTAGGAAACCTTTGTTTTAAAACTTATGAAGCAAGAGTAGGAAACCTTTTACTCTATAAATGTTGGAAAATCACAGTTCCCAGGAGCCCACTAGACACAATGAAGACTGCTACACATCACAAGAAACCAATATTTAGAAGGAATGTGAGGACTTGGATAAGATGGGCTGAAGAACATTCTATTCTAGACTATGTAACTGCAATTGTCAATGCTCCTAAAAGAGATCACAGGAACCAAATCCATTTTAAAGACTAGGAATTGCTTCTCAAAAGTCTGTTTTAAGAGCAGCAAAGTTTATCCTCACCCTACAAGACTGCTTCCTGCATTTCTAGCAGGCAGGAATCAGGTGTATCTGCACATACATTCTCCAAAGGCCTGCACAACCCTGGAATTATTACTTAATAATTCCTCAATAGTTAATAGTTACTACTATTATTAACTATTCATCTTATAATCTAATCATCTGGTTTAGAAAAGCTCACATCAACGTTACAGTAAACACTTGGCTCAGCAGCAAAGAGCATGTAAACTAAGGCAAATGATTTTGTCAAGGCATGGCTGATGTTTGTAGCAGACTGTAAGATCAATCTTAAAGCAGCAAGTCCTTAGAATAGCCTACATAAAATTGAACAGTACAACTAATTTGCAGCCATCTCATGAATTCTTAATTCTTACTAATGCTAATTCTGTGTTGTCATATAGATATAAATTGGCCAATCATATTTTCTCATCCTGCACTATGCATTCAACCATGGTTAACTGTAAGATGCAAACCACTAGATTAAGTCACTAAACCAGTTTTATTATGTATAAGGGTATTGTGTGAAGTACTCCCTCCATTACTGTCTATACCATTCAAGAATTAGAAACATTCTTTAATTTGGCATCATTTTAAAATAAACTTAGAAAAAAATGGAGCATAATCTTTTAAAAAATGGATGTCCAACCTTGGCAACTGTAAGACTTGTGGACTTCAATTCCTAAAATTCCCCAACCAGCATGGGGGAGATGGTTGTTCTGGGGATTGAAGTCATTAAGTCTTAAAGTTATTATGGTTGGATGCCTCTGATCTAGACAGGTAGGAAGATACTCTGAGACTGCTTTCAACTAGCACTCCAAATGCAGGGTACATGCAACTACTAGCCAAAGAGGACTAACTGAATTATATCACTGTGGGACACAGCCCTGACCCCTCCCGTCTTTGCCTTTGAGTCAGTAGCCCGCTTACGTGTTTCTCAGACCCTGGTGGGAAGTGGGTTTGCCCTGGCCTTTTGCTCTCCTTACTTCTACAAAGCTTTGCTTTTCACCCACTCCTCGCTGTGGAGGAAAGTAGTTCCAATGGGAGCTCCTGGAGGTGGCAGAGGCCTCATGGGTCTGGAAGCCTCTCTCCTGCAAGTTGGACAGCCGACTCCCACTGCTGCTCCTTGTGCTATATAGCCTTGTGCTGATGCCTTCAGACCCGCTCCGGGGAAACTCCTTTAAGGATTGACTGAGTTGTTTGCCCTTGCTCCGAAAAGCCTCACGCTTGGAGCTGCTGCTTCCGATGTGCTCTAGATCACTGCTCTTGGGAAGCGGTTGCAAAGTGCGCTGCACCTTCTCTGGTTCCTTTGTGAAGTTCACAGGTCGCAAGAAGCAAATGTCAATGCTAGATTCAGACGAGGCTGGTGAGCAAGTCTGAAGAACAGCCAGAGGTTCTTTCTCGTAGAATCCAGGAATGGAATATGTATTCCCTTGGTATTCAAAATCTTCAAAATCAGGAGTAAAACTTCTGCTGTCTTGCAGAAGCTCCACAGTAGCTTTGTGAGACTTCTCCAGGTTTTCTTTCATATCTGATGAAGCAGCATTATACTCCATATCTGGAACAGGCTGCAGAGAAGCCGCCAGAGCCTTCAAGTCCTCCTCATTGAACTGAGATGGAATTAAAGCACTCTCTGGTCTGCCATGCTTTCTTCCATCAGCTTCCCACTCGCATGGTTTCCCTGGGATGTTTGCCATTTCTTGTTGACCCTTTTTTATGTGTGACATCAAATGCCTTAAAAGAGTGGTAAGAGAATACGGGTAAACAAGATTAAGCAAACACCGTTTCCCCCTCTACCCCAACAGAGATGAAAGCTCCACGTTGGATGACTGGGTTACCAATTTTGTGGGAGCCCCTTGCCATTCAAGTAAATTAAGTGCTTCTCCCCACCCCTCAACCAAATTCATTTCTAATATGAATGATTCACTAGGATTTGGAGAATACTGTACATTTCTTTTTACCATCTTAGATTGAATTATCTATGTG